>JAFNEN010000868.1:0-177526 GCA_019343175.1 Oedothorax gibbosus | reverse complement strand
CAAACAGAATTTGACTCTTTTACTTCAATGATGTAAAAAAAAATTAAATACAACTTCCTATACAGCTCCTTATTATAACAAAATTTTACATCATTGTCACAAAATTTGAAAGTTGTCCCCTATCGCGAACGCAAATTTTTTTGTCAAGAATATCGATCAAGATTCGCGAACGTAAGACTGACTTTTTTCAGGATATGTTAAATGTTAATTTTAACATAATAATTTTAACATAACATAATAACTAGCTAGAAGGGAAATTCGTAACGTAACCTTTAGAAAGTCACTTGAAAAGATACTTTAATACCATTGTTATATAATAGTAATAAAACTGGGTGGACTGCTTAACCTGCCTGGTTTAGTTTGAATTATCGTCGCACTAGAGCACACGAGGGCTATTGGCGACGGGCGTCGTATTTTAGAACCACAGTCAAGTGACGAGCCCGACACCTGAGTAGGCACCCAACGCAACCGTTAAGGGCGTCATCGTACGCAGCGTTAGGACTTTGGAACACATTTAACGCGCACTCCACATTTTTGGCTGCACGGGCCGTTCATAGGTCGGCAGTTATTTTTGGCGATGCCCGGACCCGAACCTGGGACCTTTCGCATGCTAGGCGATTGCCTAACTGACTGGGCTCCCCAGCCCCCTTAACCTGTCTGGACTTGTTTAGAAAATGCGACACTGCCCTAGATACTCTAAGTCTGTACTGTAGTCTGCCCTGCCCTACTGTAGTCTGCGTGTACTAATAGTCTGCCCTAGACAAACTATTTGTCTAATTTTCCACTTTAAAAATATTTGACTTTCGTGACGGGTTTTCGTGTAAAAATATTTAAATAAAACTTCTTAAACAGCTCATTTTCGGAATTTTAGATAATGTTTTCACAAAATTCGAAATTTTTTGTCCAGCGCGAAAGCAAGATTTTCTACTAGTGGACGGTTGCATCTTCTCCAAATTCCTTTACTTTTAAGAATTTGATAGATCTTTATAGCGACTGTGTCGGTAAAATTGGTTGGCGTTAAATAAATGCATTTCCTGTAACTAACACAAAATATTTATCAAAGCGCACACATTATTTCTTGCTGTAACTTTTCAAGTCAACCAAATATAATTTAAAATTCAAAGAATAAGGATCTTCTTTAATTAACGGTGTTGCCACAAAATATTAAGTAATTGATTGTTAAGTAGTTGTGAGCAAGCTCTAACGTACATAAAATATTGTAGACCGCACCATATCTATAGATAGCAGATGAACTGGAATATCCCTTGAAAATTTAATTCGCCAGCGTAAATTTAACTCAAAATTTGATTTAAGTTTTCATCAAAAGTATCTTAAATACTGTAAGCAGTATTTGACTGCAACTGTAATCCGAAAACACGCTACACAATAATATATCGATCTTAAAACATTTTTTCTCTCTAAACACTATATATCCTTAAAGGAAAATATATGAAAAGGCCACCGCCTTACCAATCTAGAAAAATGAAGATAAAATTACCATTTTATGAGCAATTTGCTAATTAATCAATTGAATAATTTTTTTTAACTTACGCAATGCAATCTACAAAAAAATCAAGTGTAAAAACAATTAAACTAAGAATTTTTTAGTTCATGAGCGATTGATCGCTAAGAAAGGTTGATTGTTAAGCTTAAGTAAGCAACAAAAAAAAACACGAAGTAGGATTTACATAAGTTGCTTTTCAATTAACAAAACCATCTATGCATATTGTAACGGTATACTGATAGAGTACTATAAATAGTTGACTGGTGGTGAGTTATGACAATTAGCCATGAACAGTTTTGCAAAAAAAAAAGTATTTGCAAAAAAGGAAAAAAGTGGAATCCCTTATCATTTTGAATCGACTCATTTAACAGTCTTCAAATATAAATTTGAGCTGAAACAAGTTAATATTTTGGGCGCGATAGTATTTGAAGAGTACAGGGGAAGAACCGCTTTATTTATTAGGAGTAGTTCCGTAATTGTATTTGCTTGGCGGACATTGGCGACAGAAAACCGGTTTTCCTTTCGGTTCTTCTTTCGCGGTACAAACGTGTGACTCGTGTCCGCTGATCACTGGCGTAAATCAGGGTTGCCGCGAGAGAAAAACAAAGTGAGTAACCGATTTCCTCACACCAGTTTAGGCGATGACTCGCTTTCATCGCCAAAGAGGCCTGATGAGGAAAGTTTTCGAAGAAATTAAGCGGTTTTTTCCCCTGTACTCTTCATTTATCCAAAAAAAAACAGTAGCAAGACGCACAATATGGGAAGATTTTTACCTCAAATCAACAATTTCTGTTGCAAGCAAACTATATCTCACACTATTAGGGGGAGGGGGAGGGGGGCGTCTCCAGACCGAAATCCTTCTCGCAGATCTGTTAATCCAAAGGAGGAAAACATTTTTTTTTGTATTACAATTTGAATATTATGTTTTGATTTTTTCTTATTATTTGAAATCTTGATTGGATTGTTAATGCTTGGTCAAACTGTACTCGATTACTCGATTCTAATAATATTTCCAAATTTTTTTTAATTTTAGAGGTATAGTTGTTTCACTGTGCATCCTTTCCTTTCATCCCTTAAGTGGGTCGATAAAATGGGTACCAAGCATGATTGGGAACTAAACACTGGGGGTTCCGCGTGAGGCTGACCACCTTACCGGGACATGTGCCTAGCACCCCAGAGCCCTAGGTCATGAAAGCTGAAATGGGCACGGCAGGCCTTGGCCCACTAATGGGCTGTTGCGCCAAGGAGTTTAGTTTGTTTTATTGTGCTGTTTATAAATGGAGAGTAATGGAAATATAGGAGATTATTTATGTACAATGCAAGTTTGCACTTCATAAAAAAAAAGGGCCAGGATTCAGTCGATTATTAAGAGTACATCCGCGCAACTCCGGGTTTATTAAGCTAACAAAAGTATAAAATATTGCATTTATTTTAGTTTTAGCTCAATGAATGCTATAAAGAACTAACTATGCAGAAAATGGTAAGTACACAGTAACTCAATTACTGATATTTCATCATTAAAATGCTATAAAAATAATCATAAATGCAATCCACTGAGACCCATCAGCCATTAAAAAATAATAATAAAGATTATTAAACTCACTTTGAAATATAAATAATTATAGCTTTTTCTTATTAGGTAGTCGTGAATAAATTTGAAGTGTTATATGTGCCGTTTCATTTGCCAGTCACTCAAAAACAAAAAGGATTGAAAAAATTGTAAAATGAACTAGTTTAAATCTTAAGAGATCAGTTGGTCATTCAATTAATAGTTGCATATTCTAACAAACACGCGATATAATAAGATATATAACACGATATAATAAATTCGAATATTACTAACTTTGAATCGATTTCAACTTAAAATTTAAATATACAAAACTAGAATATCAAAATCACTCCTAACCGCATTGGACTTAATTATTGACAAATATTGTTAAGAGTTAATATATATTTAATCAGTAAAAGAACTATATATATATTTTTTAACTCATTTATAAACTAAGAAAATTATGTTTTAAGCTTTCTTTGTCCATTACGGACGAATTATTTTTCATAGTTATTAGAATTATTTACTACTTTCACAAACGATTTGCTTGGTCGCGAAAAAAATATTTTCGGTACCTAGTCTTTTTTTGCCTAAACCTTTAAATTAATCATTATTACGAAATATGGGCTACAAAAACAAACTTTCGCATGGTATGAATTACGTCGGTTTGAATTGCGTCAAACTCTTGAAACCTCAACTCATTTCATGTTATTTGTTGTTACAATTTGTTAAAAAATTATTTAGGATTATTAAATTTTATTTAATTTTGTAAATAACTTCTACTTCTCTTAAAACAACTCAACTCAATCAGCATCCCTTATAATAATAATTACAGTTGGATCTCTATTTACCTGTTAGTCTTGTATGTGTTCATTGATTGTTAATTGAAGGGGGGGGGGAATGTCTAGCTCTGATAAGAAAACAGATTTTGTTTGGAAGTATTTCTGTAAGGTGAAAAGTGATGGTGGAAAAAACTATATCAGAGCTACATTCAAAAAATGTAAAAAGAGGATGAAAGAAGAAGTATTAAGGATGGAGAAACCTATGGGCACTTGAAGCAAAACAACTACATGTAAATTTCTTAATTAACTTTATTATTTTTTAATCTATGTTTTAATGTTGTTCAAGGTTTGAAAAAGATTGGTTAAAACCAAAATAAACATGGTTTAATTTTTTTTTCATCACTCCTTCAATGACTCCTCTCTCTTAAAACGGTGCACTAGTTTCAATTTATCTTTGATAATTTGTTATCTTTATGAAAGTCCTTGTAGTTTCTTTTTCAACTTTTTTTTTTTTAAAGAGGGACTAGGTAATGTACATCTACTGGATTTTTTTTGTTATCTAAAAAATAAAGTGGAATTCTTTTTTCCGAAATATCTGTTCTCTGAAACTTTATTTTTTAACTGATATTTTTCCCATCATAAATGTGCTGTTAAGCTTAATCTTACTCTTCATTTTTGCATTCATGAAATTCATCGTTGGTTGATTTAGTATAATTTGAGTACAAAAAATCTAATTCAGTTGTTTTTAAGTAGTTCAAATTGTTTGTAGTAATCTTAATTAGTTTTTAGTAATTTTCCAAGCAACCAAATTCTGATAAAATTTTCATTCTTTTCAGCCAAAGTTGTCACCCAGCGTTAGTAACTTCTCTAAAGAGAAAAATCCCCTCCTACACTCCCGAAGAACGAACCTGCCCTTCTGTAAAAGGATTCTGCCAACCGAACGAAATTGTTGACGTGAAGGAATGTGTTGATGACAACAGAATTATGTGGATTCTAACATCGATGTCTGACTGTCAACAACTGTATAAGCTTTAGTTGAACTATCATCACACTAGAGCTACACAAGACTAATTTTAATTCTTTTAAAAATATTTTCATTTTTCAGCCAAAGTTGTCAACCCAGCGTTAGTAACTTCTCTAAAGAGAAAAATCCCTCCTACACTCCGAAGAACCGAACCTGCCTTCTGTAAAAGGATTCTGCCCAACCGGAACGAAATTGTTGACGTGAAGGAATGTGTTGTGACAACAGAATTTATGTGGATTCTAACATCGATGTTGACTGTCAACAACTGTATAAGCTTTAGTTGAACTATCATCACACTAGAGCTACACAAGACTAATTTTAATTCTTTTAAAAATATTTTCATTCTTTTCAGCCAAAGTTGTCAACCCAGCGTTAGTAACTTCTCTAAAGAGAAAAATCCCCTCCTACACTCCCGAAGAACCGAACCTGCCCTTCTGTAAAAGGATTCTGCCCAACCGGAACGAAATTGTTGACGTGAAGGAATGTGTATGATGACAACAGAATTTATGTGGATTCTAACATCGATGTCTGACTGTCAACAACTGTATAAGCTTTAGTTGAACTATCATCACACTGGAGCTACACGAAGACTAATTTAGAACCCCTGTCAAGTGACTAGCCTACATCTGAGTAGGTACTCAATTTAACTTTTAGAAGCAACATCGCGCGTGGCATCGGGATTTTGCAGCATATTTAACGTGCGCTTTCTCTATATAGGGTATAATTCGTGGGACATTTTGGCTGCACAGACCGTCATTTTGACAATACCTCGATCTGTCGCATGCAAGCTTTACCGATTGTGCTCCCTCAACAATGGAAGAAGTGAAATTTGAACCCAGAAACGTTAACACTGAAGAACAGCGTTCTAAGTACTTATTTATTTTTTTTCCATTTTATTTTATCACCGGAAATACAAGCCTTTTGCCTTTTAAAAGCATTCTAATACAATACGACAAAACGCTAAATTTTATACTTTTGAAATGAGACACAAAATATATCTAGTAAAGATTAATTTATGTTGAGGTAGGAAAACACTTTATTTAAAGAAACAACGGTAAATTATTAACCTTTAAATGATCTTCATGGAAGTTTACATTCAAATACTATGTGCATTTGTAGTAATTCAAAATAAGTACAATTTCCTTAAAAACGGAACTAAACAAATTTCGGTACTTATAAATTTTTCGGACGAAAATCTCGCCAAACGCAATCTGTAGCGCCAAAACGCAGTAAACACAGTCAAAGGTTACCATTGGAAATATTCTATTTGGCTGGCGGTTGTACATTTTTGGTGACTTAAGCGCTTGCGTCCTGAAATAAACTTGAATTGGTATTCTTTTTCGTAATATGGACATTGATTTCACGCAAAAAAAACGTATACTTATTTTAATACTTTTATCATAGCTGGTTACAGAGACCCTACTTGTTTTAGGGTTTTTAAAGCCACTTTATTATTAATTGTGGTGCATTACTTAGCAAAATTTGTTTCGCAATTAAATGACTTTCACAGTATACACACTGTAGTTCTCCGAAATCAGAAGATTCTAACATCAAATATTCAAAATTCTAGAAAAACTCAACTCAAAAAGGGCAGTTCCACACTTAGAATACGCAAACCAACGTTTATTTTGTTCTCATTCTAAAAGTTAGGATATATACATTGCCAGATTTGTAAAACTTAATAACACATATTTCTGTTACCAGGTGCTATTTACAGAATTGATTTGATTTGTTTGTTTTGGGTTTGGTTTAGTTAGGTGGGTTAGGGTTACATATTTTTAGACAATGACATCAGCTATTAACTATACAAAATAAATTAATCTAACTTTGTATACATTGATTTTAACACTTATGTGATATTTCATTTTTTTAATATAATGCTGAAGTGTTAAAGGACGCCGTTATTCGATTTAATTCAAGGCTAAGAACATTACGATGTTTTGCAAAATTAACGGATAACAATCCATAATTCATTAAAGTATTTAAAACGAATTCTAATTTTTTTATACAATAAATCTATTGATTAATTGTATTTAATTTTAGTTTTGTCTTTCACTAATTCCAATTTAGTCTGAATAAAATACTGAAAATTATTAAGTAAATTTTGACCTCTACTGAAATAATTTCTAAAGTTAACTAATGAAATATCAACCTTCCAAAAAGAACGTGGTTTTTTTAAAACCCTAAAAAAATTAAGTATAGAATAATGTTATATTTAATGCTTGAAAATATTTTTCGTTTTCGTGTGGCAGAGTTCAATTAGTATTCATATTGTGGTCATATTGTATTATAAGTTCTTTTTTTTAGATTATAAGTATTTCTATTTACTGGGGGGAACAACATTTTTAAACCACAATTATTACTTTCTACAGCTCAGTCGGGCTAGTTATGGAACCAGCTTAGACGACCCCTTAGGCAAATTTAGTTTTGAATAATCAACTAAAAATATTTATCAACTGGAAACTTAAAACTTCGTAACTAAGATATTCCAGCGGCAATTGACAATATGCTCTCCCTGTCAGGTATACATAAAGAGAAAATGCAAAACAGGTGATTTTATATATTTGTCTACTGGCAATGAAATGTCCTGTTTGGCGTGGTAAGAAATTAGATTTTTCACGAAATAGATAAAAAGCTTTGCTGCATGATTAGTTTTTTTTATCATCTTATGTCTAATTCCATGAATACAACCATCAAACTAGCCGATACTATTTCCAGAATCGAAACAATGATGCATACAGTACAGTCCCTGGACAAATTATTAGACGCACTGCATTTTTTTTAGTAATGATGAAAACATACCAAAGAGTGCCCTATCATTAAAAAAGATGTCGATATATGTATTAAGTATAGCATATAGTATTTTCTATTCAATAGCTTAAGTTTAGGAACACAAATGTCCTTCTAAAGGTATTTTGTTCATCATGGATTGATACATGAAATCTTGCAGTGCGTCTAATAATTTGTCCAGGGACTGAATGTGTACTAGAGCTGTTTTCATTTTCTTATGGCACGGAACAATACATGGCTCCGATTACTTTTCTAGGGGTTACAATGAGACGTAGTAAGAGTAGTCTACTCTGGCCAATCACTTTAGAAAGTTGGGGGGCGTCCATAAACTACGTGACGTGTTTAGGGGGGGGGAGGGGGTTGAGCCGAATATCATCAAATCTCAAGTGGGGGAGGAGGCACTGCGTCAAAAATCAACGTAAAATTGCGAGAAAATATCAGTTAAATTCCAGTAAATTTTATTCTAAACTGAAATTTCCAATATCTTACCTGATAATATTCATCGCGGTTTTCCGAACTATTCGGAAAAGCGTTAAGGGGTAAAAGGTTTATTGGTTTATATTGATATTCAGCTGGCGTTCGTTTCTTTTCTTTATTAGTTTCAGACAAGACACGGTTCAAGTACACACTCACAAAGAACCAACATGTCGTATGCATTTTAGCTATTTCTTTTTAATCGAAGATAAAAAATAAAGTAGTATTGCACATGCGGTCGATGTCTGTCTGTCTGTCCGACCCTTCAAAATCGGTTCTATCCAACGGATCTAAAATTTTTTGTTAGAAGCTATGACTCAGATACAACTGCATACTTTTAGTCGTCGTGTAGACATAATCTACTATCTTCGCGAATCCATGATCAATTTGATATTTAATCATGCAATAACAAGCATGGAAATTTATTAACTATTGACAATAATTTTCAGAATCGTGGAATGACTCATAAGTCACATTGATTTTATTCTTTTATCTACAGAAAGCGGCAGGATACTTTTGCAGCAATTAGTTAGTTATTACCATTTTATTTTAATGCAGTCGGATAGTTCTACTTGTTGTAAATTTAATTATTCTCGAACTACAAAATACGAGCGATGAAAATATATTAATATTGCGAAGAATATAGAATATTATTGCTTAGAGTTAAATTATGTCTAGGGTTCGATTTTTTCTAATGTGTAAATCTAGTGTAGAACGGCTGTGAGATATTATTTTAGAACTAGTTTTTTTCCGTTTAAAATCAGTAAGTATTAAGTAACAGAAAGTAGGCTATTAGTTTAAACTTCTGTTAGTACTTCAAACCATCATAATCGAGATCAGCTCGAATCCTGTCGCCCAAATAATGCAGGCAATTGACTATGATGACGCCATTCGTTCCTTAGCATAAAAGAAAATTCGCCGTGTCACCCGTATGACTTTATAAATTTTATAGAATAACTATAGTAACATACTGTATTGTATTGTAGTCGATTAAAAATTATATGTTCTGTACTAGTGTATTTAATTTGCTCAATTTCCAAAGTAGCTTCGGGATGGTGGGGGGCCCCAAATGTCAAGTGCCTAGGGGCCCCTGGGTCTTTAAAAAGTTTAAGGTTAAACGCGTTTGGGGTTGAGCGTCGATAAGTATGTGTTTTGAAGTTTACTGAGTACCAAACGTCCAAATCAAAACTTTCAAAAAAATACGAATTTTGTATAATGGGTCAAATGAGATTATTGGGGAGGGAAGGAGGGTTGAGCCAAATATCACGAAATATCACCATGGGGGAAGGGGTAAAATAATCTTCAAAATCGCATCACGTAATTTATGGACGCCCCCTTGGCGATATAGCCTTTGCATTGCTTCATTATTTTGTGATCGGACTACCTGAATGACGTCACTATTTTAAGGCAGAGATCTCTGCTCATCGCAATGGGGTGTTCAGCATTTTCTTTAAATATTATTTCTAATTAGAGCGTAGCAAAAAGTCATCCAAACTATGTATATATTCAACCTTCTTTATAACGTCATGAACATCAATCCATTATAACCGAGTTATACTGTAACTAAAAGTATGTTTTGCAATTTTGAAAATAGCGTTCAATATCTGCTGAGGACCAAATCAATTTAGTGGAACATGAGCGGTGAAAAGAAATTTTTGATGGGCTATGAATAAACAAACTAGCTCGTCTGTTTTTTTGTGAAATAGGTCATTCACAGTTTTATTAATCCAAAATGACCTAGAAATTAACTTCAGAAAAAACATTTGTTTTTTTTTGCCTCCGAAACCTGCTTGACCCTCTTGCTACGCCATTTTTATTTTACAATTAATAAATCAGCCGTTATCGTTATCAGAGTATTTTTAGAAATCCTGAACATTCCAGTTTATAATAGAAAAGTTAGTATTAAGAAAAATTGTAAAATGAAATCGTGAAATATAAATTCGACAAAAGTCCCCGTATTTGTACCTCTGGAGTGAAGAGTATACGTACATTTTCTGAGACGTTTTATTATTTAAAAAAAAATGCTGAACATCCCATTACGACATTTAAAAAAACTTTCCTCGATGCTCTTTATCTTACTCAACCCAACTTATATCTTCGAAGTATCGAAACACGTCTGTCTTGTGACTTACTTTTAAACCCCCAAATCCTTGAGTCAACAACAACGACCAGAGCTCACCAAAACGAAAGACCAACAACGTGAAGACGAAAGTCAGAATCAGACGCGCCTAATGTCGGGAGGACGTCGTATCGACATCGGAAACGACGAGGACCGGGCGGGTAAGGTGTCGGTACGCAGGAACCGCAACGAAAGTTGACGCGCGTCGTGTCTGGAGAAAATACGACGGGGCTGGGATAGCCAGAGATACGATGTCCATGAAAAGTGGAAAAGTCTAGGAATTGAGTGCGAAAGTACGTTGGAATCCATGTTGGACGCTGATTGGGGACATGATTGGGATAGTAGGCAATTAAGTAGCGGTGATTTTATCCAATGGGGAAAAGATACATTGGGGATTGAAATTATTAAATTACAGCATACAAACTAATGACTAACTATTTATTAATAGTGAATTGCAATAGATAGCGCTGTACATGCTAATATGACGCATCTACAACAACATTTTTTTTTATGAAAATCGTATATATTGCTTTTCCATTGGGGAAAAGTTAGTTTTCTGATTATTATAGCTTAAATATTAAATTGAAAGTTAATGTGGTCGAATTGACCCTAGCCCTAATCTATAGATCTTTTAATTTATAAAATTTTAGTTTTTAAAAAATGCTATTTGTCAGATACGTCAATTTAGCACGTACAGAGAAAAATAATTAATTTAAAAACAAATAACACAAATGATTAAACTCATAGTTTCCTTGCACAGAAGCCATGACCATGGACGGAGCTATAAAATGCGCGGAGCAATCAGATAAAGACAAAATAAAACGGATGAAATTTTCTCTTCATCTGATTGCTCCACGCGTTTTATAGCTCCGCCCATGGTCGTGGCTTCTGTGCAAGGAAACTGAGTTGAACTATAATTTTTATCAATTATTTGACCTCGTTCGTAAAATTTGAAGAATGGCTGAAAGGAACTAAAGTGGCGGTTACTTTTATTTTTGGTGCTCTTGGCTAAAAAGACAAAAACCTACTGCCAAAAGGGGATTTCATAAGGATCTAGGAAAATATACAAGCCAGAAGTAGGATTCGAACCCATAGACTGTGGTGCAAACACTCTAGCACTGTCTGACTTCAGTAAATTAGTTTAAATTTAAATGAAAAATTAATATTTTAATAAAGACATTTTTAAAAATAGTACTCATTTAAAACTGAGTTCTCATGTTAGACCTCATTTAAGAAATCGATACGATACGACACAATAAAATATATTTTTGGTCAATACTAACTACTAAACAAAGTTTTCAAATTCATTACTTTTAAGTGCAATTATAATATTTTGAATGTAACTGCAAACACATGAAGGAATGCATAATTTTTTTTTTTGAAAGTTTACTGATATAAATATTTTGAAAATATTTCTGATAGTTTTCATTAGTATTACT
Organism: Oedothorax gibbosus; assembly: GCA_019343175.1. Taxonomy (NCBI): domain Eukaryota; kingdom Metazoa; phylum Arthropoda; class Arachnida; order Araneae; family Linyphiidae; genus Oedothorax; species Oedothorax gibbosus. The sequence goes on along the minus strand of JAFNEN010000868.1, from coordinate 165,845 downwards.
ATCATACTATAACAGATATAAACCATAAAACATTCATTAAAGATAAGACATCAGCAATAAAGACAAATAAAAAATATATATATTAAAAGAGGGAGAAAAAGAACTGCAGTTTTTTTTAATAAAAAAAATAACTACAAATTTGATCAGTTGTACTTCTAATGTTTGATTAAAAAATCCAAGTTTAATTAAATTCAGTTTTAGAGAAGCAAATTTTTAAATAAATTGACAAATCGGCAATAATTTATTCATTTAAACTATTCATTTAGCAGCAGCAAATTACAGAATTGGTTAAATTTTAAATGCAGTTTAGACCATAAGAAAATAAAGAAATTATGTTGAAATACTTATTTAAGTTAAAAGGAATACAACTCAAAAACAAGAATTGAGTAAAAAAAACTGTTTTTAAAAACAAATCGGAAAATCAGTATTTTCTCTCCCTCCGCGCTGAAATTGTTTGGACTCACCAGGAAAGTTCCACCGACGAATCTTCAAAAACTTACCCGCCAATCGTCGATCCACCTTACGCAACATCCCAGCGACGGAGAACCCCCACGAACTAAGAAAGAAACAAGAAGTTCATAAAGAACTAAAATAGCATACTTTCCTGTTACTTAAATACTTACTGAAGTTATAATCGGGAAAAAAAACTAGGTTCCTAACAGTAAATATCATCAACAGCCGTTTCTACACTAGATTTGTACATATTAGAAAAAAAAATCGAAACACAGCATCCAGCTAATAATTTAAACTTCTGAAAGCCAAAATCAACTATTTTCCTTAATATTCTTTCGCAAATTAATTAAATATTATTTATCATCTGCTCGTGATTTATTTGTAGTTCGAAGAATAATTAAATATTTATTAATAATACAAAAGTAATGAAACTACTCCGAACTGCATTAAAAAATAAGAAATGTAAATTAAAACTAAGCATAATTGCATGCAAAAGTATGCCTTGCCGCTTTCTTGGTAGATAAATAATGAATAATCAAAGAATCAAATTGTGCTACATTTTATGACGTCATTCCAAACTGATTCATGAAAATATTATTTTGCTTCAAATATGTTTAAATAAATAAAGTTTCTCATGCCATTGTTGATTTGGCAGCAGTGATTTAAATGACTCAAAATTGAATTTCAATGCTAATTCAATGGGAAATTCGCCGACAGATAGATTTACGTCCGTCCGGGCGTACAGACAGACGGACAAAAAGTATGAAAGTTGGGTATCTGAGGTCATAGCTTTCTAACAACAAAAGAATTTTTAAGATCCGATCGATAGAACCGATTTTGGAAGGGGGGTACGGACAGACATACGGACACCGACCGCATGTCAATACCTACTTTTTCATTTTTAAAATTCTTTCAAATTAAAAAAAGAAAAGTAGGCTAAAAATAAATCTTAAGTTGATTTTAGTTAAGTAAACAACGAACGAGCTACCATCACAGGGTGAGAAGCCAAAGTTTGAGCACCTAAAAGCACTTTTTAAGCAAACATTTTCCCCAAAAAGTACACTCTTAAAACAAACGAGCGGTTTTAACTCAGTCTTAGTTAATTTCCTCCTTTCCGGTGCCGAAAATGCACTTCCCCTATAGGAGTGGGTTTCACTCTTTTTGCGGAGTGGGTAAAAGAAATGAAAAAAACAATCTACGTCCTATACTTTTAAAACGAGCGATTTTAACTCAGTCTGAGTTAATTTCCACTCCTTTCCGGTGCCGAAAATGCACTTCCCCTATAGGAGTGGGTTTCACTCTTTTTTTTTAGAGTGTAAGCACTTATAACGTAACAAATCCGATTGCCAATGTAACTCAAATATACATTTTAGTTAGTGAATATGAAATTAACCAAATGCACGATTTAACCCTTTCAATCCCAGTGATGCCATTTGGCATCATCATGTTTCTGATCATAATTTTAAAAAATAGGGCTGACATCTATTGGGATTAATAAAAAATATTTTCTAATAGAAAAAAGTTGAATAATCGAATGATGTGCTTTTTGATATTAAAATGGCTATAGACGATCAGAACAAAATTTCTAAAATTATAATGCCAAATTGTCATTGGGACTGAAAGGGTTAACCCTGGCCCTCGTCTATATTCATTTTTTTTTTTAGGATTTGTGCTTCTTAGATTTTGGTTATTATTTTGTATAATTCTTATGTTATTTTTGACTAACGAGAACTCTCGTCGGTTTTTATCTTAAAAATCAACCTAAATCTTCCGGCTGATGTAGGTAGTAGACCATGACGTTATAATGTCACGCACCAACAGTTTATTAACTTTCAAAGTAACAAAATACCTAAAGGATTGATTGACTGATCAATTCTGAACTAAAAGACCCACTGCGATGACTCCGCGAACTCGAAAATATTACTATGCATCGAGATTTGGTTGAGCAATCTGTCTTGAACTAAAACTATGAGAATATCGAGACACAACCGCGATCTCGCCACAATACGAGGCAGTAAAGTATAGTTTAACGAAGTTTAGCCCTTAACTAAAACACACAAAAAATAATGAAATATTAACAGCGGTTAACCCATTACGAAACATCCTGAGCTGACACCGCAGAACGAAACGGACTAAAGAGAAAAATATATATTTTGTAAAATATTTTAGTTAAGTAAAAGACGAACTACATGAGAGCAATTTTATAGGGTGAGAAACCAAATTTTAAGCACCTTAAGAGGGATTGTCAGTCCCATAAAGCTAATGCATTAGTTTGGGAATCAAAACTTCCGCAGAAGTACTGCTTTGCCATGTTAGCCCTTTTTCCCCAAGTATGGGAATCAACATAACTATGAAATGAAACAAATTTGAAAAGGAAGTGTTATCTAGTTATTCAATTATATATTTTTGAAGTTTTAAAATGCCAAAAATATACAGCAGATGGTGACACTATTTTAAAACTTTATCAATTAATAACTAAATAACCGAACGTTATTTTCTTTTCAATTTTGTTTTAAATGGATGTTATGATGATTTCCATACCTGATGAAAATGGGATAACATGGCAAAGCAATTCCTTTGCAAAAGCTGTGATTTCAAAACTAATGCATTAGCTCTATGGGACTGATAGTCCTTCTTAATGCACATTTAAGCAAACATTGCCGGAAAAAATAAACACGCATAACATAACTCAAATATACGTTTTAGTTATTTCCTAAGAAATCACCAAAAACACGATTTAACCGTGCCCTCTTCAACTTTCATATTTCTTTTTAGGATTTGTGCTTCTTAGTTCAGATTTCGGTTATTGTTTTATATTATGTTGTTTTGGCTAACGAGCACTCTGGTCCGATTTAAGCAACCCAAGTCAGACCGAACAGTCCGATTCAACCCAAGTCAGTCCGATTCAACCCAAGTCAGTACGAACAGTCCGATTCAACCCAAGTCAGTCCGATTCAACCCAAGTCAGTCCGATTCAACCCAAGTCAGTACGATTCAAATCAACCCAAATCTTTTGGCTGAAGTAGAGGACGTTATAATGTCGCAAAGAGACCAACCATTATCAAATTTCAAAATACCTAAATTTTGATTGATCAATCCTGAACTAAAAAAAAATACCGCTCCCACTGCGATGACTCCGCGAACTCGAAAATATTACGAGGCATCGAGGTTCGGTTGACCAATCCGTCCTGAACTAAAACTACAATATCGAGATACTACTGCATAATCTCGCCGCAAATAACAAAAAAATACGAGGCGCTAAAGTTTGGTTTAAAGAATTTTGGGATCCTGAAATAAAACGTAAAAAAAATAACGAGACATTTACAGCGATTATGCTGGAAACTATATTACAAAAAAGGTTCAGGAGTTTTCCCTAACTTGCTGGAAAATCGTTTGACCGTTTATTTCCAACATTAAGCACTTTTACAAACTCCCGATAAAAATTAAGAATCTATATAAAAACAATTAAATATCGAAATGAAAAATAATCACCTATAAGCACTTTTCGATGCCGATACGCACCCTAGCTACCTTCGTAATTTAAAACCAGTCAAGCGACGAGGCCCAACACTTGAGTTGGCCCCCAACGCAACCTGATAGCGATACTGTTGGCGGCGACATGTCTTTTGGACAACTACAAATTTAACACGAACCATTCCCAAAGATTTATTTTAATGCAGGATCATCCGTTTATAAGATGACTAAAACGAGGACATCAGAATCTTTAAATTATCTGTGGCGAGACGCCTCAACTCATCGCGCCACGTCTGCTCTTTTGAAAATTAACTTTAACAAATTTGAAATACAATTAATTTTTGTTAGGAACGCTGGATTCTGCTGGTTACCTGCGCAAGGACGCGACTAAACGGGACCTACAGATAGCGACACGATTCGAACTCACAGATCTTAATAGCAAAGGTCATCACTACTAATCACTACCACTTAGTTAATGTACGGCTAAATAAAATAATGTCCCAACAAAGTTCAATCTAAATTTGTTTTCTAAAAAAAGTCGATTAAAATATATTATTAAAAAAACAGTTGTATATAAACAGTCCGTTTATCTACATTAAATAGAGCTGATAAATAATATACGAAGACAAAAAAAAATCGTTTTAAAATGAAGTTTACTTTTAAATGTAAAATTTCTAATAAATACAAATAAAAGTTGTGATTATTTATTGTAAATTAAATTTTAGCAACTGAGAATACAATTAAAAACTTAAATAGATCTTAATTTGGTGTCACCACAAAAAAAAATAACTGATGCATATAGATTTATCCAAAAAAATAGTTACGTATTAAATGATGAAGGCTGCTGAATAACTTTACGAAGACAAAAACAGACAACTTAAAAATAAATCTGACAAAATTAAAAGACACTTGAGTGGAGTAATATAATCTAATACTAGTTTTACAATTAATAAAAGGATAAACAAAATACCTTTATGACATTAAAAACTCCAATTACCTAAATAGTTTCAAATTAAAGTTTGATTTTAAAACACACTACTTCAACTAGCCTTGTAATACCTTAGTCGCTAATCACTATGATCACCCTAATCACTAATGCCTTAATCACTATTCCACAATATAAAAAAAGTATTAATTAAAATGCATTTATAGATGGCAGAAATTCTTCGATACTTTATATAATCAAACAAAGCTGCACAGTATAGAAAAACAAGTAAAAGTTCTTTTGTCCAATACAATTTCAATCCTTCAAAGTTCAGAGATTCAAACTTCAAGTCGCGGAAATATCAAAGAAATAACTAAAACTAGTAAATAACTAGTAAAATAAATAATTCAATAAAAAACACTTATCACAAACGACACACATTAAAAAAAAATATAAGAACTTACCGATTAATTATATCGACTTCATTTTACAAAAGATGCTTCACGGTGACACGGTAGAGTAGAAGAAAGAAAATAAACACGTAGACAGATGTTTTTTGAAATTTAATCGCCAAAGCGCCAAACAGTTCGGCATCCTGATTGGTGTAGAGTAGTATAAGGTTGCCGTAGTCAAATATTTTACCGCCAAGTCATGTGATAAAGGTTCAAATGTGGAACAATTGAAAGTTCTCTACTGCGCAAATCAAAATTAACATAAATTATGTCTCTTTGTGAATTTATTGTTAGTTTGTTTTAATTGATTTCAACTTGCATAAGGGATGGTTTAGGGTCATCTATTGGTTGAAAAATTACCATTAGAAAATTATTTTCGATTATTTAGGATAAATTAAAAATAAAAAAACACTTCGATAATGAAAGCAGCACTAACTGAGCCAATAAAGTTGTTTTCATGGTGTGTCCACATTGGGACAAGTTTTGAGTTAAAATACTATTGTGACGTCATGAGCCACTTCATGCATCTGAATGCGTCACTAATTAACATAAATACTAATTGACATAAATGTTTTAAAAGTATAATAAGTTGCTACATTTGATTTTATAAGATTTGAGAATCTTCGAACTACTTTAGCGTAACTTTTGGATTTTTTTTAGTTTTTAATGATAAGACATATAGATTGTATGTAACTTTTAAAATAAGAGCGTTAAAACTCAGTCTGATTAATTCCACTCCTTCCGTCCGAAAATGCACTTCTCCTATAGGAGTGAATTTCACTCTTTTTCTGAGTGGGTAAAAGAACTAACAGAAAACAATCTGCGTCCTACACTCTTAAAACGAGCGGTTTAACTCAGTCTGAGTTAATTTTCACTCCTTTCCGGTGCCGAAAATGCACTTCTCCTATAGGAGTGAATTTCACTCTTTTGTTTTAAGAGTGTAAGTTATATAGATGGATTAAGACCTATAAACGGTCCGAGCAGCCCAAAATGTCCAACGAAAAATACCCCGTGTAGAGGGAGTGCACGTTAAATATCCTTTAAAGTCCTAACGCTGCGTACGATGTCGCACTTAACGGTTACGTTGGATGCTTACTCAGGTGTCGGCTCGCCACTTGACTGTGGTTCTAAAATACGACGCCCGTCGCCAATAGCCCACGTGTATATATAGCTCTAGTGCGACGATCATTCAAACTAAACTATAGATGGATTAACTTGCTCTCGTGGAAGGCTACGAATTATAACGAAAGAACGAAAAAACTATACGAAAACACAAAACTATTATTTAAAGGTAACTTAATACTAATCAAAACACGCAAACTTTTGATTAATATTTTCTGTCATTCATTCAATGTGTTCTTTTTATACCAGTTTGGGATTTTCTGTTCATTTGTCAGAGAGACTTAAAATGAACGGGCATGTTCTTGAGGGGAAACAGAAATACTGAATGAAAATAAGAAATTTCTCGAACCTCGATTGGTGAGTCAATGTCACCTTAAACAAGCCAATAACGTTTTTTTTGCTTGTTTTCGATGACTTGGTTTCTCCCGGCTTACCTAAATAACCCAGACCGATCTGACTGACTTCGAACGAGGTCTTTTGACCGATTTAACATGCACTAGTCATTTAACTAGGCATTTACTATAGATGGGTATAAGATTGTTCGCGGCAAGAACAGAAACCATGATGCAATTTCTCTGACATGATGCCTTAACCCCACCTGCCCAGGCAAGCTTGGTCATTTTGAACGGCGGTCAAGTGAAGAGGATTACATCTCAGGTAAGGTTAAATTGAAATATCGTCACACTAGAGCTACACGAGGGCTATTGACGAAGGGCGTCATGATATCAATGATATAGTTAAAGTATTAGATTGGCAGATCACGTGACCTCCAATGCTAACGACGGGACGCGCATGGAGGACTTTTAAAAGGGCAAAATGGCCAGTGTTGCTGCCACTTTGAGGAGAAAATTACTACGAAAAAATACCATTTAATTCTAAAATTACAAAAAAAAAAATACTAGAAAAGGATTTAAAGTCAATAAAAAGATTCCAAAATGCAGTTAGTATTTTTGCGATATTTTTTTGTAATTTTAGAAATAAATGGTATTTTTTCGTAGTATTTTTCTCCTTAAAGTGGCAGCATCACTGACCATTTTGCCCTCTTATTTGGTCTCCATGCGCGTTCCGTCGTTAGCATTGGAGGTCACGTGATCTGCCAATCTAATACTTTAACTATGATATCTATGATATCAACACATCACAGTGCCATTCGCTTTCACAAGAGTGAAATGACGAGAAGTGAAATTAAGATTGTGCGTTTTTAATAAAAATTGGCGATTTTCCACACATTTATTTGAATCACTAAAAATTTTGTAGATCACGTTAATAACGTTTACCTGCTGCCTCCTTGGACCAGATCCGCATGTGCTTCTCAGCATTGCACGGCCGCGCTATCCAGGGTCGGATGGTAGTTTGGTTTTATTGAAACAGTTCGTAAATTGAATAAAATTGGAAGAAAAGCGACATCTTTGAAGAAACTAATCGTGTTTATTTGAGCTACGATACTAATAGCAAAACATTTATTTAAAATAAGATGATTTCAAAAAGGCCAACATGGCCGCTCCAACTCGTACCAAAAAGTTCTACCTGTCGCTTTTAGCAAAAGTCACTTTTTGTCCACAACCAGGTGTTCACATCTTTGGTCCATGTCGCGCGCCAAGCTTGGCGTGCATATCGCCCGAATTGGCGACCGGATCTTACACCTCCCCCCTAAGGAAGCGCATACTTCACCTTAGTGGATATGCGTATTATCAGTTCAAAAGTTCAGTTTGTTTTAGGTGGGGTGAGAGCTCAAAATGAAATGCTAAGGGAAAAGAAAACACATACACAAAATTTTCATGTACTCCAAAATAGAAATTAATATATATATATATATGACTAACTATGAGATACATATAGGTATATGAATGAAATACAATTTTACATGTTTGCGTATATATGAAAAAAAAAACTACACTTTCTCCTATTTTGATTCCGTACATGATTTTTTTACAATACTAACACTAAATATATAAATTTTCCCTTTTCTAGAACTCTCCTACACTTCAATTTTAATTCGTGATAAAGCGTCTGCATTCCCGTGGCGACTACCCTTTCTATATGATATAGTCATGTTGTACCTTTGCAACGCCAGTGCCCAGCGAGCGAGCTTTGCTCTCTGTGGTAAACCTTGTGTCAAGTAGGTCAATGGATTATGATCGGATATGATTTCAATTTGCGAGCCGAAAATCCATGTATCGAATTTTCTCAATGCCTCCAGAACTGCATACGCCTCCCTCTCAATTGTTGACCATCGTTTTTGCGTGGGTGAAAAAGTGGGTGAAAGCTTTTTACTAAAAAACGCAATGGGGTTCTCTTTACCATCACAGTCATTTTGAGCAAGGCATGCTCCCACTGCATCAGCTGAGGCATCGGTATATAGCTGAAAGGGTCTGTCAAAGTTCGGAGTGTATAGCGCTGGCATTTCTGCCAACTTTTTCTTCAACTCCTGGAAGGATTTTTCTGCTTCGTTGTTCCACGGTGTCTCGTTTGGTACGCTCTTCTTGGTCAAATTTGTCAACGGGAGAACTATTGTAGAAAAGTCTGGAATATAGTCCCTATAATAATTTGCGAGTCCCATTAGACTGCGGAGCTCTCTCTTTGTGGTCGGCCTAACAATGTTCTGAATTGCCTCCACCTTCTGAGGATCGGGTGAGTGAGTTCCCGAACCCACAATGTGTCCAAGAAAACGAACTCGTTTTTTCCCAAACTCACATTTTTCGAGATTAACAGTGAGTCTCACCTCTTGCAGTGTTTTGAAAACTTGATTAATGTGGTTGACATGTTCGCCCCATGACTCTGAAAATATGGCAACATCATCTATGTAGGACCTACAGTATTTCCTATGTTCCGAGAGAACCTTGTCCATTGATCTTTGAAACGTGCTCCCAGAGTTCTTCAGACCAAACGGCATGACGTTCCATTGATACTGTCCAGAATGTGTTACGAAGGCTGTGTATTCCTTAGCCTCGGGCTTCATGGGAATCTGCCAGTATCCTTTCGTGAGATCGAGCACGGATATAAAGCTTGCTTTCCCAACGTCGTACAGCAACTCAGTGGCTCTCTTCATAGGATATGCGTCGGGAATTGTGTACCTGTTTAGCTATTTGTAGTCCACGCACAATCGTACACTTCCATTCTTCTTGGCCGCGCATACCACTGGGTGTGCCCACTCACTCTCACTTGGTTCAATCATCCTTAGGTCTAGGAGCTCTTGCACTTGTCTTTCTACCTCTTCTTGTAGGGCGACCGGTACACGGTATGGATGTAGTCTCTTAAGCTTACAGTCTTCTGTCACTCTTATTCCATGGCCTGGAACTTTGGCTTGCCCTGGAATTTTGTCAAATACATCAAGGTATTTGTTAAGGATAGCAGCCAGTTCTTCTTTCTGTTCTCGTGTCACGTCGACTTCTTGCCCATGAATGTGTTTTTGAATATCGTAAAACGATCTCTCCTTCTTGCTCGTTGGTGCATAAGATATATCTCCAAATTCTTCGTCCTGCTCGAAAATTAGACCGACTTGTTCTACTCTGGCGATGTACGGTCTCAGTTTGTTAAAGTGAAATTCTCTACGACTCTTATCCTCAAACTCTATCAAGGCAGAGTGGGGTCGTGTAAGTTGGACTACGGTTGCTGGGCCGGACCACGTTTTCAATAATTTGTGGGAGGACGAGGGGATGAGAACCAGAACTTTTTCCCCTACCTCGAAGGTCTTCTCCTTCGATCTCAAATTATACCTAGACGTATAAGATTCCTGGGCCCTCTCTGTGTTTCCAGCCGCGATCTCATGAGCCGTCCGTATCCTTTCCTGTAAGTCATCAATGTATTTTTCGATGGAGGAGGAGGCCCCTGTAGGAATGTCCGATTCTCCTGTCCAGGCGTCTTTGATCAGCCCTAAGGGTCCGCGAGGAATTCTTCCGTAGACCAGCTGGAACGGCGAGACTCCCGTGGTACTGTGGGGTACCTCCCTGTACGCGAACAGCAAGAATGGTAAGTGAATGTCCCATTGCCGTTTATGCTCCTGAATATTTTTATTCAGCATTTCTTTTAGAGTCCTATTCCATCGCTCCACCGCACCCATACTCTCTGGATGACCCGGAGTTGAAAACCTTGGTGATGCTCCTAGTAAGTCCAAAAACGCTTTGGTCAATTTAGACGTAAAGTTGGTTCCCTGATCAGTGCAAATAGTCCTGGGAAATCCAGTTCGCGTGAAAATTCCCATCAGTACGTCGCATGTCGTCTTCGCACTAATGTTTTTCACTGGTATGGCCTCCGCCCATCTAGAGCACAAGTCTACAGCACAGATCACAAACTTATGTCCTCTTGAAGACACTGGCTCCAGGGGTCCGATGCAATCAACGCTCCACACTTCGAACGGATTTTCGGGTCTTACTATCGGTGTTATCGGAATCCGATCCCTGTAGGTGACGCCTTTCCGCAGCTGGCAAACTCTACAGCTCTCGCAGAAGAGCCTGACATCTCTCTTGATATTTGGCCAGTAGAATGAGTATTTGATTCGCTGTTTCGTTTTCTGTTCTCCCAAATGTCCTGCTAGAGGAACCTCATGTGCCGTTTGTAGCACGTACTGCCTCTTGACCAATGGCAAAACCACTTGCTGAATTTCCTCTCCACCCACAACCTCTGTGTGGATCAAAACTTCATCCTGCACCCCGAAATTTTCTTTCTTCTCCCGTGCTAGATCCCATGCCTCTTTCAACATTTCATCTTCCTTCTGTAATTGGACAAATAGCCTTCGTTTTCCAATCGTCGTGTCGTTTCCTAAGCTGGAAATCTCATTTGAAAGTGCGACCGGATGGAGCTCCTCTTCAACTTCATCTTTAACTGGAGAAAACTCACTGCCAAACAGCTCTATGTTTGCGTTCAAGGCCTCAAATGCTGACCAACTCACCAACATCTCACTGACTAGTTTCTCTGATATTGCACACGTGATCGGTACTTCGCCATGACGTCCATCATTTATTTTCATATGGATCACCTTAAGTTGGGCTAACTCTGTCTCTCCGAAAGCGGAAACAATTTTAATCTTTCCTGCTCCATCGCACAATAAGTCGGATATCAAGTCTGCTCGAATGACTGATATCTGGGCTCCAGTGTCCACGATCCCCTCGATCACATTTGTTCCACATTTTAAACTTATTCTCTTAAGTTCATTGATTTTCTCCTTGTGGTCAATGGGTGTAGAGACAGGAACAGAGATTTTTGCTGTCAAAATGTGTGGCGCTCCTTCCTCTATGGGCATGGGTTGGACGTCTACTCTATTCGTGGCTGCTTGAGTTCGTTGCCCCAGTCTTGGGCATTTGTTTCGCAAATGTTCGTACGACCCGCAAGAGAAACACTGTAACTTTTTCCGTCCTTCCTGGCCGTTTCTGTCAGGTGTCCGGTTGTTGAACCTTGTGTTTTCACGTCTTGCTTCTGGTCTTCTATTTTCGTCTCGCCTTTGGGGGAACGGCTCTCTGAAATTTTCCCGTCTTGGTGCTTCATCCTTTTGTTTATGGAAATTTCTTTTCTTGTAGTCAGGGTTGGGACCTCTTCTCACACCGCTCCGCAGATTCTCGAACGCCTCAAATTTATCTGCAAGTTCACCTGGGTCGTTGCATTCCGCCCACTCATCCATAGTGATCTTTCAATTCTGGGCTCGACTTGCGCTTTAGTTGGTCCGCGATGATTAAGTCCTTTAGTTGATCAAAGTTCCGTATGTCGAGTTCAGACAACCATCCTTCAAAATATCCTCTTAATTCAAAGTAGTAGTCTCTCCACGTACCTTCCGGTTTTTTCCGATGTTGGCAAAATAGCTGTCTAAATTTCTCAGCACTAAGTATAAAGCGTCTCAGGAGCATGTCCTTTAAGTGAGTATAATCGTTCGCCTCATCTTCTGATTCTCTGGCAATCAGTTTTGTCACAACCGCAGTCAAGGCTCCAATGAGGTAAGGTATACCCATTGATTCTCCGGTATCTTCATGAATCTCAATTGTCTTTCGAAGATATTCAAAAATAAACCCATGTCGTCTCTCTTTTGAGTCGAAACTTGGAATTAGTTTTCGTAATTCCCATCTGGGTCCCTCGACGTCCTCGTTTTGCCTGTTGGAAGCTGCTGTTCCCCTCGCGCTTGCCTCTGCCTGGAGTTTCAATTTCTCTAATTCGAACGCACGCTCCTCTTGTTCTTTGGCATCTTGTTTGGCCGACGCCTTTTCTTCTGCTTCTTTAGCCTCGTGTTCCTGGCGGTCAGTGATAATCTGTTGGAGTATGTCTCTTGCTTCTTTGTAACCATCGAGAAGAGAGAAATCCAGAAATCGAGAAGAGAAAAATCCATTCAGACCAAACATCTTCTCTCTGAAATAACTGCGAACAGATCTACTCTTAAAACCATAACTAGACTGAGAACCGGACACCACAGGGGTATGAAGATAGATGGAGATGGCAAGAAGATCTATAGAAGCTGTGAACATTGTCCTGATACACAGCTTACGCCTACTCACATCTATGAGTGTCCGGCTATGAGCGCCAGCCTGAGAAAGATTGGAGTACTGCCGACTATGCTAGATCCGTATGGAGACAACATCAAGCAAGTCGTAGAAGAAATTATGAAAATTCACGGACACATATAGAGTTCGACTCTCATGGACACGACAAAAAAAAACCATCGCTAGAAGTTATGAGCGCCCTTAATTTTATCACCGTGTCACTGGCCTCAGGCTGTGCACCAATCTCAATCGCTAGATTTATTAGGTGATATTAGGTAATTGATTAGGCCAATAGGGTTGGAGTATTAAGATTGGTAATATTTAATTATGAAATTTTAAACTAGTCTACAAGTTTGATTCAGTCTTTGATTTGATACAGTTCAATAAATGACGCAGTGTTAAAAGAAAACGAAAGACAACGAAACCAACATTAAGAGAGAAAAGAAAAGAAATCGCTATGAAATCCTAAACTGTCTGAAATTATTCAGCTATTCCAATTTTTTTTTTAAATACTTAGATCATATTATCACCAAAACAAAGTAATTCCAGAAAATACAAAAATGAAAGCAATACCGCTGGAAAAGTTGCCCCTCGTGACGTGAAACAAGCAAACTTTCTTTATTTGCCTTTTAAACTGTTTTGTGCTGCCATCTACTAATAAAAAGTCAAAGTTGAAATGGATCCGACAAACCATTATATTTAGCAAAAAGACAAGAAACAAAATAATGATATTTAAACATTTTTTTTTAAATTGTTATGTGGTTTACGTATTTATGTGAATAGGTTATATATTTATGTGTTATATGAAAGTGAAATTGCTTATATATTAGCTTCCACACTACGTTTATAACGTAAAAAGTGGAAGGTATTATAATCGTTCAGTCCGTCTGTCTGTCCGTCACCCACTTTCATAGTCGAAACTACAAATGCTACGGACAAGTGTGATACGTCAAGAAATTCAGCGTATCGAAATTAGAATACATTAAAAATTTCAGAAAAGAATTCGAAGTACTTCAATTATGTAAAAAACAGGTTCTAAAATTCGGATAATCAGCAACTCTTCGGATAATTGGAGTTCTACCCAGTACCCTATTCCCCTAATTATAACGTATACTCGGCCAAATGAAGCTTTAAGAGTTATCTAAGACTTTTCACGTAAGTGTGATTGATGGGTCGAATCTAACTACGAGGAAACGCTTGCGATTCTGGAAGGCAGGCAAAAATTGAATCGCATAAATTAAATAGCATTTAACTTAAAGCTTTGTAAAGACGTCGAAGTGTGACCAAATTTAATTAATGTTTTTTTTTATAGTTACTAACTCTGGAACCGTGCGCCCAAAAAAATGCAATTTTCTTCTTATTCTTTACGTTATTCTCTTTTTAAAAACAAGAAGTTCTTAAAGAAGTAAAATAGCCTACTTTCCTGTTACTTAAATACTTACTGAAATTCTAATGGGAAAACAACTAGGTTCCTAACAGTAAATATCATCAACAACCGTTTCTACCTTAGATTTATACACATTCGAAAAAAAATCACTAAACACAAAATCCAGCTATAATTTAAACTTCTAAAAGCCAAAAAATCAACTATTTTCTTTAATATTCTTTTACAAATTAACTTAATATAATTTATAGTCTGTACGATTTATTTGTATTTCAAAGAATAATTCAATATGTATTAATAAAAAAAGTAACCTACTCCAAACTACATTAAGAAAATAAGAAGTGTAAATTAACTAAACATAATTGCTAAAACTAAGCATAATTGTATGCAAAAAATATGCCTTGCCGCTTTCTTGGTAAACAATGCTTGAACAATCAAAGAATCACAGTGCTACATTTTATGACGTCATTCGAAACTGATTCATGAAAAAATTATTTTGCTTCAAATATTTTTTAAATAAATAAAGTTTCTCATGCCATTGTTGATTTGGCAACAGTGATTTAAATGACTCAAAATTGAACTTCAATGCTAATTTAATGGGAAATTCGCCGACAGATAGTAGATTTATGTCCGGCCGGACGTACAGACAGGCTGACAAAAAGTATGAAACTTAGGTCTCCGAGGCCATAGCTTTCTAACAAAAAAGAATTTTTAAGATCCGATTGATAGAACCGATTTTGGAAGGGGGGTACGGACAGACAGGCGGACATCGACCGCATGTCAATACCTACTTTTTCATTTTTTTAATTCTTTCGAATTAAAAAAAAAAGTAGGCTAAAAATGTCCAAATCCTGCGCGTTAAAAAAAAATTGTCGATTAGATATAAACTTACACAAATATAATTTCTGTTATGCAAAATATAAAGTATATCAAACAATAAGTGCCAAAAGATCTAAAATAGCCTATATTCAGGTTACTTTGATCCGCAATGAATTGTTATAGGAAACCAGTAGGTTTGCAACAGTAACTGTCACCTAAAACCACTACCATATAAGATTAGACTTTTAAAAACAAAAGCTGCTCGAGGGCTATTGGCGACAGAATTTAGAACCACAGTCAAATGACGATCCGACACCCGAGTAGGTATACCCAACGTATTTTTAAAGGGCGCCATTGTACGCGGTGTCGGTTTTTTTAAGCATATTTAACGTGCACTCCCTCTACACAGAGCTTTATTCGGCGGACTTTTTGTTTGCCCAGACCGTTTATAAGTCGGCAGTTATTTCCGGAATGCCCGGGCCCGAACCTGGGACCTTTCGCATACAATACAAGTCAAGCGCTTTACCGACTGCTCTCCCCAGCCCAACAAGGGATATTATCCCACATTTTAAAACACTGTCGAGTGGCGAGGCCGACACCCAACGCAAACTTATGTCGACATTGTCCGATGACGTCAAATTTGGACAACGACACATCATCGAACCCTACAACCAAGTACAGGGTGAGGCAAATAAAAGCGGCCCCAGTCTAGAGATAGGAATACGTTGAAATGCTTGGCGGGAAAAACTCTTAAAGCCGCCTGAAAGCTTTCAAGTGGAAATAAAAGATTATTCAAGCGTGCAATGGTTTCACTTGACAAACATGTTTTTGCATTGGTTGGATTGGATTAGCATCACATTAGAGCTACCGCCACACATTAGACCACCGCTACACATTAAAGCCTTTGGCCAATTCAGATCGTAGTGCGTCAGTGTGAGTTGCGACTGTGTGAGTGTAAGTTGATCAATTCACAGGTGAAGATGAAACTCACAGTACAGCAGAGAGTTCTCATTGTAGAAAATTATATTAATTCGTGGAAAAAATGTGACCAGTTGTTTGTTCAAGAATTTAAATGTGTAAAAGTGTCAAAAAAAGAGTACTAGGCAACGATCAGTTACGAAATGGCGTCAGCCAGGATCTGCTGTCAACAAGTTCAAAAACATTCCGAAACGGGTCTGAACACCAGATTCTGGGTCTTGCAATCAATTTAGAATGTTTTGCATTAACAAAAACGAAAAGGTCCGATTCTTTACGATAAATAACAACCGAAATAATCACTAGTGGGAACTTTTTTGATCAGCTCTACAAACCTTGTTTATATTTCATTTCAACTAGCTTTTCAAACCATAGCGTAGTTACCGGCAAATAAGTCGCCAAGCGTTTGTTTGGGCTTAATATTGAAGCGATCAATGGCTTCATGTTAGCAAACCTGTTTTTGTATTGGATTTTGACTTGGCAACATTTCTGTCGTATTCTTATCTCCATGTTAGGGCCGCTTTTATTTGCTTCACCCTGTACAAGAAGCAGAGGTGCCGATCCCCCCCAGAGCTAACGACGCACCCCCCCCCCCTAGAAAATTATTACCCCCCCCCCCCTAAAAAAACCGGTGAGGATTTTTTATTTATATGGGCAAATGGGAGTACCTAACCAAAGTAGCCTCTAACTACATCTTTACGGTGTATATAGAAAACCTTATAGTAAAATGATATTTCAAGTACCATCGAATGGGTAACTTAACTTTATCCCAAGAATTAAAACCCCAGTACTGACTTTCTTCTTAAATATTTTCTACTGATAGGTCAAAGCAGAGTTGCCCCTAATCGAAAAAGGAAAGCACCTTTTAGAATATCTTTTATAATACGGAATTACAAGCTATTTTTAATTTTCCTTTAAAAAGGTTTTCTTTACAGCCAAAGCTATCGGAATCTAAATAATTGGTAAAAAATTCGGCTCAAAATTTATGTAATTATATTATTTTTTAAAACAATTGATTGAAACAACAAACATTTTTGGAATAGCCGGACACGTGATCCATTCAAAAACGGCTTCCAATTCATTCCCTCAATTCTTAATGCATAAAAAAAGTTTATCTTGGTATAGCTTTTTATTTAATACAACACATTTGACATCATCAAACACATCAGAATTATTTTATAATGTTTACAGAGATTGCTTCACTTAAAAAAAACCTAAAATTTAAAAAATTTAAGTTAAATATAACAAAATTCTTACCGTGAAACTCGGAATTGCACTATTTAATTATCTTCAATTACCCAGACCCGTCACATTTGAGACAAGACGACAAGTATTTTCCTACTGATTCTCAAGCAATCATTTAGTTATTTTGGCTTCGAGTCTAATTTGGAGGGAAAAAGTCAAAAATATTATCCGAAGGTCATTAATGCGTAAAAATGTTATACAAAGTTAAGTTCGAAAGATTTATGAGCCACCTGCAGAATATGGCGGGAATATCTCATTGATTCCATTGGCAAACTATAATGCGAACGTCATCAATTCACCGAAATGTTTTATAAACTGCGTGCGATGTATGAGTGTTTACACTTTGTTACAGTGATCGGATTGTTTATTGGAAATAATTGTCAGAAATCGTATCGTCTGGTAGACGCTAACGAACATAATTTATAACTCCTTTTTTCCCTTGTGTTGCTTTGAATTATGGTTGCCCATCCCTATTCTTTGAAGGCAAAAATATAAAAAAAATTCTAGCCACTTTTGATTATCTTGCCACTTTGTGTTTTATTTTAAACCAAATAAAAATTCGCCAGAGTACAAGTTCTGAGCCCCCCCCCCCCCCCCCCCCCCCCCCGTGTTGCGTCGGCTAGGGGGGGGGGCAGATAATAGTAAGAATAAGAGTTAGCTGAGTTTTTTTTTTATCAAGATTGGCTGTTTATTAATAATTTTTATAAAAAATTCAACCCCCCCCTAAAATTTCAACGACGCAGTCTGCGTCGTTGACCCCCCCTTGTAGGCACCCCTGACAAGAAGCATTGTTTATATCGAAGGGAATATTTTTGATCCAACACTATCAGAAGGACGACAAAAAAAATCTGTGCTGTTCCTCCATGGCATAATCCACCTGCCCACACAGACTCTTATTAGGGTAGCAAGTTTTTCAGAAAAAAACAAAGCCTATACATCTATTTCAATATTGGCTTTACACCTCGCGTAAAAACAATCCCATAGTAACATCTGTAATTTGCTATAATTAAAAGACTGCAAATATGCACAAAATATCATTAAAAAACTACATTTCAAATCACTAATTAAAACCATAAATAAGGATATTTACTTATAACATACCTTAAATCATAGTAAGACAGTAAATAGAAGATATAATACTAATAGCTAATAGACGGATTAATTCACACACACTGCAATATAGATAGTTTGCAAGTCTTGCAGATGTCTATTTCTTGTATGGATTAAAAAAGCTTTAACTCAGCCATAACCACCTCGTAACTCTAAACTCCTATCAAGTGACGATGTTAACTTTAGGATTGTTACCTAACGACTTGAGTACGCATCAAGTAATTTGGCCACCACTAACACAATGTCCACCGTATCCTTTTATGGAGGGGCCCGGATGGCCTAGTGGTTTTAATAGCAGAGCATTACGCTGGCAGTCTCCGCGCTGTAACAGGTGCGGGCTCGATTCCCGCCTTCGCCCAGGGTGTACTTCCTTTCTCTGTGTCAGTAAAATTTCTTTATGTGTCTGTCTTACTTAACGAAAGCGGGTCTCTGATCAAGCACACAAGCCGGAATATATATGTACCTACCCTACCTCTTTTATGGAAGTCATTGCCATTATAGTTGTGCTAGACTATATTAATAGTTTCGCTGAGGATTGTGCCTGAAGTTTTCAAGAATTAAAGCTTAGATAATGCTATTCCTAGTTAATTATCGTCGCACTAGAGCTACACGAGGGCTATTGGCGATGGGCGTCGTATTTTAGAACCACAGTCAAGTGTCGAGCCGACACCTGAGATGCTATTCCTATGAAATGTTACGAGGCTACAAAAACTGCAAACTCGTAGGTTGGTACATATATTTTCCTGTTTATGTGCTTGATCAGAGACCCGCTTCAAGAAAGACAGACACAGACAGAATTTTTACTGACACAGAGAGAAATTACATCCAGGGCGAAGGCGGGAATCGAACCCGCACCCGGTACAGTGCGCAGACTGTTAGGGTAATGGTCAGCGATCTTAACCACTAGGCCTCCCGGACCCCAATCATTACCTGTGTAATCAATTGGATATTAAACATCATATGTTTTTGATTTAAAATAAAGATTTTCTATTTTGAACGCAAAACTCTTTCTAAGATATAAACTATGAAAAAAAAATTCAACAGTCTACTGGGCACTCTTCTGTCAAATTTAATCCTACCAATTGCCTCATATGACTCTGATTCAAAAGTACTAACGCTGTCCATGGGTGTCGATTTATTAGAATTCTCCTCCACAACAGCGGTAGTGCGACGAAATTCAAGCAACCAGTACGAAAGAAACCCAGTAGCCAATCCTCAAAACAATAAATATGCAAATACTAAATATGCAACACAACTAACTATTTTACAAAACATATATTTAAGCTTTTACAATCACATCCAAATATCTTTTTCCTGCTATTTTAATCAAACGTGACTTAAATGCTTTTCAAACGTTAGATAATAAGTGTGCCCGCCAAAACTCGACTGCGAAAGTCAAATACGTGTCTACCATAGTCGCATTTTATTCGTTGTCTGTACAAACCCAAGCATGTATTCCACAATCATCTACACTCTGGTCGCCATTTCCACCAGCCTGCTTCAACCTCTATCAGCCCACTCCGCCGGCGACCATTCGCTCGAGTCCGTCCCGATGTCTTCGCGGTCCCCCTCGTCCGAGCGCCATCATATTGGAGACCACTTGGGCGATGTTGTCGGCGACATGGACACGATGTCCGACGACCAGCTGCGGTTCCTGTACTTCAAGATGCACGATACGGACAGTAATGAGAAGCTGGACGGAAAGGTCGGAGTATATTTTTTCGTTTAGTCTAAATTTCAGTAAATCACTTTGCAGTTCCAAAAAGTATATCTTTATAGCAAATCTAAAATCGCAAATTATCCCAGCTGCAAATACGATGGACAATACATAACCAAGTCCCGAACACGTTCTATTTTGTACAGCCATTGTGGCGAGTATTCAGCAAATTCCAGGATCTTTATTCGGTCGACGCTTTAACGCAAGCTTTCTTTCGTTTCATCCAGGGATTGGAATGGGGATTTCCAGTTAGTAGGGCATTAGTTCCATCCATCCTTTAGTAGGTCAATTTTAGTAGGGAATTTCCCTTATCCTGCTTAAACTCTCGTCGGCCCACTTCAGCGACCACTCGCTCGAGTCCGTCCCGATGTCTTCGCGGTCCCCCTCGTCCGAGCGCCACCATATTGGGGACCACTTGGGGGACGTGGTCGGCGACATGGACGCGATGTCCGACGACCAGCTCAGGTTCCTGTACTTCAAGATGCACGATACGGACAGTAATGAGAAGCTGGACGGAAAGGTCGGTGTATTTTTTTCCGTTTTATTCATATCGCAATATCTGTGTTAAAAAGTGTCTTTTTATAGCACTAGATCACAATCGCAAATTATTGCAGCTGCAAGAACTGTGACAATACATACCCAAGTCCCGAACACGTTCTATTTTGTCCGGCCATTATGGCGAGTATTCAGCAAATTAGTGACTTCCTTGCAGGATCTTTATTCGGTCGACGCTTTCTTTCGTTTCATCCAAGGAATGGAGTAACGCGTTACTTGTAATAGTTACTATTTTTTGGTAAAGCCGTTAGATTTTTCAGAAAGTAATTGTAACTTCGTTACCTTTAGCGGTAACGAAGTTCTTAATTATTTCGTTACTTTTCCGTGACTTTTCGAAGGCTATCGGATGCCAATTTTTAAATTCAACTCTTTAAAATTAAATTAAAATTAATTAATTCAAGGTGCAGTCTTTTGTTTGTGTTTCTTTAATATTGGTTCTGTTAGAAAACGATAAGATGGTTAAATTGCAATTTTTCTTACTAACAGAAATTTCTAAAAGTAACTGTATTTAGTTACTTTTTGTAATAAGTAACTGTAACAGTTACTGCTTAAAAGTAACATTCCAATCCCTGACGTATCTATATCGCAATAAATATTTTTCAGACTAAAGTATCTTTATAGCATTAAATCAAATGATGTTTTCTGAATTGCAATAAAGATATTTTGTAAACATTTCTTCTACCTCTCTCCTAAATTATGCAATAGATTGCCTTTTTCAATGAATGAGAAGTGCGCTACCTTTAAAAGCAGACTATTCAATCTTCTAATTTATCGACGACTAGGATTTTTATATTTCACTTTATCAAAGCTCTTATTTTTTCCTTGTTATACAGCTTATTGCCAAACTTTCAGGTAGATTTTTGTGAAGCATTTATTGTCATTTTCCTGCCTTTTACTCCTTCTTGGTTGGCACGCGTGTAATTTATTTCGCATAACAGGGATTTTCTTTCTCCTTAATAAGTTTTCCTCAATTTGGGCATTATTTTGTGTGATAATAAAGATTATATTCTTACAGGAGCTGGTCGACTCGCTGCTGCACTTCCACGTCGAGGAAGGCCAGCCAAAAGTCTTCGGGAGCGACGAGTTGGCCAACATGATAGACCCCATCCTCAAGTCGGACGACGTCAACTGGGATGGCTTCATCGACTACCAGGAGTTTGTGAGAGCCCAGAAAGCCAGGGGGTTCTGAAGTTTGCTGCAAATGATGTCTGCAATGAAGATACATCCACGATCTGTTGGCTAACCAGCTAAGGCACTGATGAAGTCTCGATATTTGTTTCAAATGTGAGACTTTCTTCATTGATGACCTGTTGGCTAACCAGCTAAGGTTTCTGACATCCTAGGATGAACCACGGTGATAGCGATGAAGAATCTGAATGAATTTCGAATTGTGGACGAGTAGTTGCATGTTGACTTTTGTCAGCCGACCAGATATGTTCCTGATGCAAGCATTTCAGGAAACGAAACAAGAAATCGTAACATCTTTGAAAATTTTGAACAGTGAACTTTAAAAGTTTCGTGTATTGTCAAAGGCGCTTTGTTCACGCGAGTGATTTTACACTGAATGTTTAAATCTCTGACTTCCGTGAGGTGCAGATTTTTATAATCTTTGATAAATCATTTTAACATTATTTTACTTTTTGTCCTGATGTTATTTATTTTGACAAGTCTTTAATTACAATGCATAATTTTGGGGCTGGAAGAAATATTGAAGTTATTTCTTCGAATGAACGATATCCTCTTGTGGGTGATGATTTTTGACAAGACTTTAAAGTGTTTTTATTGATGTACGGGAGAATCGACTACAGTCAAATGAATTGAAGATGATCACTAAAACCATTCTTGTAGACAACTTCAATTTACAAAAGTATTGATTGTATAACGAAATCGGTCGGTATTTGTTTCGTCAACATGAACGTTAAAAATGTTTTGGGATTGGGTTGGAAATTTTTAGTCGCATTTGTCAATTTTAATTAGTAGTTTTTGATTAACTGAAACTAATGTACTTTGAAAGTATGAGGTAATATGAATAAAATTTTACTAAACTGGCTTTTTATTTAATGATTTTGTAAGTAATTCATGTTTTCAGAGACACACGGTGTTGGGATTAAGGGTGTCTCATACCTAGACAAAGACTTTATAGTTTCAAACAGTCATCGTACACTGTTAAAATTTTGGTGCTAGGTTTCACCATGATATTGGTTGGTTTCACCCAAAGAGTTCTATAGTAGGGTAGAGACTGAACCTACCAACCGCACCATGGACCAACACGGAGACAATATAGGGTGGCATGTGGGGCCCGATGGCCGAGTGGTTTGGATCGCCGGCCATAACGCTAGCAGTCCGCGCGCTGTAACGGGTGCGGGCTCGATTCCCGCCTTTTTCCTGGGTGTACTTCCTTTCTCAGTATCAAAATTATAAATTAACTAGCACTTTTGCCACTCTATTCGGCTCCGTAGTGAGCCATGGCTGCCGATGCAGCTCAAATACGAGTCGTTTCTCTACCCTACTATAGAACTCTTTGGTTTCACCATGATATTGGTTCCTAGTAGCTGCAACGTCTGAATGGTGAAATGTTTAACCTTTTTATTGGTGTTTGGTTGAACCATTTTTCTGGATTTGGAAACAAAAACCTGAGAAATGGTTCAACCGAATACCAAAAATAAGGTGGAACGTTTCGCCATTCAGCCGTTGCAGCTACTAGGAACCAATATCATGGTGAAACCAAGCACAAAATTTTTAACAGTGTAGTGATGTCATTTCATGATGAGATTTTACCCGATAGCATGACTAATGGTAATCTTTTTCTGTGAGGTTCAACCGCCTTTTTTATTTGGATGGCTATTATTACTCAATAGCAAATGCACTATCGTTAAACAAACCAAGTATTTAAGGGACCTTAACTCGTCCACATGATCTCCTTATTTTATTTTTTTACTGTCTTATTAAATTTAAAATTTCACTTTTATCATTGATAATGGGCACTTCCAGTGGGTAAACCCGTTGCATTTGTCTAATCATTTCAGAATTCTTGCATACTAACGTCAAAGTAAGGATCTTATCGTCTCTACCTGAACGTAAAATAAGAACTGATTCTGACGTAAGTCTTTTCTTAATCACGATCTTTAAATCTTGCATTAGCTTATGATATTTAAGTCTTTTCCAATACTTAGCTCGAATCTATATCAAGGGTTTCATACGCATTCCGGCTATAAAATCTTCGGCGGTGAAAGTGTTATATATAAATCTTTACTCGACAAAAATTCAATTTTTTTTTCAATTAAGTATTATAATGTCAATAATTCATAAGTTTACATTTATTTTAAAAACTAATGTACAGTTTAAATTTTCGAATGTAGTTCTAAATTAAGTTTAAATAAATGAATCGACAAAATTACATTTAATTACTAATTAAACTGTCAAAATTACTATAGCTATTGTAACTAATAGTTAATAATTACTACCTTAATAATAAATATAAATTGATGAGTCGCCCAAACGTAGTCTACCTCTCCCACCCCCATTGCATTGATTCCTGTAGCATTGCTTAGAATTGTTTTACCTAATGGTCAATGGTCAATTCGGGGATTGTAGGGCCCTTAATTGATTCTGGATCTGAGGCTACTTTCAATCGAGAGGATTGTATCCAAAGACTAAAACGGCAGGTTTCCATTGTTAAGATTTCAGGAATTTCGTCCTCTTGGCTTTTTAGACCGAGAGCCTAGGGCCCCCAGACCTAAGTCATTTTTTAAAGGATGAAATATATCGGATTAGTCATTTACTTTTAGTATATGCATACCCGCTAGAGTGAACCGACGGCCAATTTACAGGTATCGGGTGCAAAAAGTAGGTAAATTATAAGTTAACTTAAGTCATTTTCTAAAGGCTGATTTTTACGTATGTTTTAGAAAATAATGTTAAAAGTTAATAAATTTCCCAGACACTTTCCGTCGGCCGAAACTTTTCCCAGACGCTTTAAACGTCTTTATCAAGTTCAGACTTTGTCCCACGCATCTGGCAGCGCGAGATGGCGCTACAATCGTCCTCGGACAACAAGAAGGGGAAGTTAAGCAAAAAAGAACTATGTGTGTATCGGAGATGTGGTTGGTTGGTTAAATTTTCGTTTAATTAGAAAATAAATTAATAAACAAGTAACCATAGCTGTCTTTAGCTTACAACATTTTCACATCTCCAATGATCAAGCACACAAACCGGAATATATATGTCAATCGACCAACCAACCACATCTCCAATACACACATAGTTCTTTTTTGCTTAACTTCCCCTTTTTGTCGTCCGAGGACGATTGTAGCGCCATCTCACGCCGCCAGATGCGTGGGACAAAGTCTGAACTTGATAAAGACGTTTAAAGCGTCTGGGAAAAGTTTCGGCCGACGGAAAGTGTCTGGGAAATTTATTATTAACTTTTAACATTATTTTCTAAAACATACGTAAAAATCAGCCTTTAGAAAATGACTTAAGTTAACTTATAATTTACCTACTTTTTGCATCCGATACCTGTAAATTGGTCGTCGGTTCACTCTAGCGGGTATGCATATACTAAAAGTAAATGACTAATCCGATATTTCATCCTTTAAAAAATGACTTAGGTCTGGGGGCCCTGGGCTCTCGCTCTATTTGCAGAGTTAGTGTTTACATATAACTAATATCGACAGTTTCAAATAGTCATAAGCTAGGATAAAATTCTTTGAATTGTGGAGCATAAGCTGTCGAAGAGTGAAAACTGAGAAATTACGTCACGAGAACGATTCCTCATTATTGCCAGATAATAGTAACATTCTCCGATTGATCGATGGCAACAAAACATCCCGCTACGAGCGCAGCGCCCTCTTATGTCAAACACCTGATGCTCCGCTCCGGCTGACGACCCTGATCTTTGTTTTCGTTTCGTATTCGTCATATTTGCGATTCTGATTTCTGTCGTAGTTTCGTAATCGCTTCCGAACCAGTAACCGAAAACCACGTGTTACATCACTCCCTACAGAACGGCACAATGCTCTAATCACTCGGATGACGACACATGCGGGCAGCAGTTATCACGTGAAAATATCTTTTTCTGATTCTGACTCCTCTTCTTCCACAATTCACAGATGCCCAACAGGATGTTCAGCAGCGTTCTCCCCTACTTCTGCTCGGGGCCGGTCTGTCGCGGATTCGGTCGGGGGAGTAAAGATCTCGGGTGCCCGACCGCCAATTTCGACTACAGGGTGATAGAAGCGCTGCCGTCGGAACTGGACTGCGGCATCTACTACGGGTTCGCCAGCGTGGAGGGTTTTGAAGGGTATGTGTGCGGTCTTTGAAAAATACTTGTTTTCAAACACAAATATAAAAACATTGTAAAGTAACCTTAGCGCTATAAAGTATCTAATAAAAGCCTATAAAGGACACTAACCTGTGAAGTATAACTTATATTATACAATCTATATATCCTTACTTTAGCAGAGACCTTGAGACGATTAAATAACATCCACATAAAAAAAAACTATCTACTCTTAAAACTACTTCTCTCCAGCTGTTGCCACGCAAGACAATAAAAACTAAATAAATACAACTGTCAACAAAAACAGTGCGTTATCCGTAAAACTAGCACAAGGTATACACCTATTTGTATACCTTGTATACTTCATAATTGAGGAGGTATATTCAAAGGAATTTTGAAGGAAAGATGATGGTAGGTACAGCTATGATATAAGGGTCAGTCTGTTGATTAGCGAGCTTGAGAATTTAACGTAGGATTGCTATAAGTACCCATCAAGTTGTATGTAATATGAAGTAGATTAATTTTCACATTTGGGCCATTTCGTTGATTGGCAACGTAACGAAAAAAGCCAAATCGAGACCAGTCATTATATCATAGCTGATCCAAAATAGACATTTTAAGGTATTCAAACACCTTTAAACAGTCCTCATAAAAAGTAGTATTTAAGGTATACTGTACATAAAAAAAATTCCAAAATTGAGATTAGGTATATTCTAAAAGTAAATTTATAGAAAAGATGACATTAAATTTGGATGAATATAGGTACAAAATAATTTTTTGAAAATATGGTACAACATAAACTAACTCCTAAACTAACTACTAAGTTAACTCCAAATCATAGTCATCATTATTTCTTGTAAAAATCGTAGTCGTCATATATACATAAATAGTAGTGTCATCCTTTTTTTAAAACAAAGCAGGACGTGTGTTATATTTCAAACATTACTGAGAATGTACTCCATGAACATAATAATGCTATACATTATCTCGTTATTTGTTTAATACCGTGAACTCAAATTGCCAAACTCGGACAAAAAGACGTAAAATTATTTCAATATAGCAACCTATTTTTTACTTTTTAATAGAACATGCATGAAGGATGACTTCACAAATGTTAAAAAATAAAGAGAAATATATTTTATATAAATAAAATAATGAGCCCAAGGCCCGGGTTCATTATTTTAGGGGGCCCCGAAATTGGCTGCAAACATATAAATTTTGTTTCGCACCCCACAAGTTTGTATGATTTTATGATAAACTTAAGTTATTAATATCTGGTGATTTTTCTATAATAATAAGCACCCAAATTGTTTTATTTTATTCCATGATAGGTACCTTACTTTCAATGCTCATAACTTCGCAGTATGGATAGTTTTTGTAATGATATTAATCCGTAAAGAGCGTCTTAAAGTATCTAGGATATGGGCACCAACTTGTTGTGGATGACAACTTGATGCTAATGATATGAATAATTTTAATAGTTAAGCGCACAGGTTTAGATCCGGGCCTTGCAAAAAAATGCTGACTTAAAAAAAACCAGTCTGTGCAGCAATAAGTTCGGCGAATAATACCCTGCGTAGAGAGAGCACACATTAAATATGCTACCAAATCCCAACTCTGGGTGCAATGTTGCCCTTAAAAGTTGCAGTGGGTGCCTAATTGGGTATAGGTCATTAAGGTTAAACGATGGGGTTAGTACAATAGACCAGTGGTCGCGGTGCTTGGCCCTGACGGGCCACCCCACTCAAGTCATAAGTCATAGGTCACTTGACTGGCCGTTGATAATAGCCCTCATGTAGCTCTGTTGTGACGATATCTCAACCTAACCTTAACCAGGAAGAATTTATAGGACAAAAAGTCTAGTAAAGAGGCTGATAATGATACAAAATGCATAGTTAAACAGTGCTTTAAACCTTTAAGGCACTGTACCAAATTTTTTCTGCAAAAGAAAACTTATGATGGGAAAACAAATACTTTTTATTCAAATAATTTTTATTCAAAGAATTTAATCATATTAGTCTTTTTACAACAGGATTGCAATTTATATAAAGAATATCAATGAATTTTCCCATCTTCAAGTTATTAAATAATTATTCTTCATCCACAGGGTCCACAAGGCAGTGCTGAGCATCGGCTGGAACCCGTACTACAAAAACGACAAGAAATCTGTCGAGACCCACATACTGCACGATTTTGGGACCGACTTTTACGGACGCGCGATGAAGTTAGTGATGCTGGGACACATTAGACCTGAAAGGGATTTTCCATCTCTAGAAGCACTGATCGAAGAGATTCAGAATGACATTCGTGTGGCGGGAGAAAAACTGGATTTAGGCGAGTTTCAGAGTTTTCGGACCCACCCGTTTTTCACCGAGGACGGAAAAGGAAACTCGTAATGGTGAATTGTGATAGTTGTTTAAATTGAAAAAGACACAAAGAATGGCTTCCAATTAGTTTTTCTAATTCTTGCATGAAAAAAATCAAGGGGGTAAATTCCTACAGTCCCTGGACAAATTACGCAAATTAGACACACTGCAATATTTCATGTAAAATATTAATTACCGGGTGATATTGTACCGTTTTATTATTTTAAATGGATTTCTTTTTATTTTTATATTATCCAATCAATTACCAATTTATTTGACATAAATAAAACAGCATTAATTTAGAAAAGCATAAGTTTATTAAGTTTTAAAGAAAAGTGAAATGAATGTTAGTAAAAGTCAATATTTAGTTGAGCCACCTTTAGCCGCTATCAAAGCTTTAATTCTCTGCGGCATACTATCAATGCAAGACTGTGCTGTCTCCTGCATTTGAGAATGATGATTCCACACATAAATTCAGGTTTGTACTTGTTTACGTTCATGTATCACTTTGTCAACACAGTGTTGCCATATTTTAAAAATAAATACAAATATGTAGTCTACAACAATTCTTTTAAATAAAAATCAATAATATTGTAGTTTAAATATACCATTATTGCATAAAAACTCTTAAGAAACATAAAATTATTAATAATTAATAATTTGCATCTAATAATTTGTCCAGGGACTGTAGTTATGATACAAAGTTACTTGCGAGTGTAGCTTTGTATAGTTTTCAAAACTTGGGGCAGTTTTTAAATTCATAAAAACAAACAGTTGGATCTGATACAATTAAAAATAAGGCTTGCAACTATTAAAAATTAAACCATTACCTGATACAATAATAAGTCAGATTAAAATAATTTAATTATAGCTAATTCAATTAGTTTAACCTGACTTGTTTTTATAGAATAATATAAATTTCAGTTAATCTCTAAATCTTGTATGTTATAGCTGAATATAAATAAGAATCATCATCCAAGCATGCATACTTTTATTTAAGTTTTAACCTAAAAAAAAATTAAATATTTCCCAATTTTGTAACTGTTACGAAAGTTTGAATATAAATTTGAAAGTGTTAAATGCATTTTCAACATGTTGATATGATTAGTAGTATTTTACAGTTAGAGTATTATTTTTAGATCTGCTATTGATGGCAAATGTTTATTATATAAAATCAAATGTCTATGGTGTATGGTAGCAAATATTAGTAATATAAATTTTGGAAAGCTGAATGTAAATGTTTGTGTTTATTTTTAAATAATATATATTTTTTGTTATAGTCAGTAGTCTAAAAATTAGACATATATCCTGCAGTTTATGAATTAGAACAATTATTTACAAAAAGCAATTAAACCATAAAAGAGGTTCCAAACATTTATTTTAAATATAATTGAAGTTATGATATTTATAATTTTTTAGGTGTTATATCCATGTTTAAAATTGAAATGTTTTTTTTAGCTGCTTATTTAAATAAAGAAATTATTTGCTTTTTTTATTATTGCAAATGATGAACACAATGCTTGTTATACTGTTATATACTAAATTATCATGTTATATTGTATTAATGAATCAAAAATTCATGTTGTTAAAGTTAATGTTGTAATGTGTGGTAAAGAGAAAATTACTGACCTTTTGTTAATAGCTACATGTCATTTATTTTTAGGTATAACAGTTTTTGTAAGTTTTTAGGTATATTTGTTAGATTGTGTATAACATAGTTTATTTTTGTCATACAATTACCTCTCAGTGTGCATAAAAGTAAAAATATTACTACTACTATAGTGGCTCAAAATCCCTCTATAGATAAACCATTTAGTCCATTACATTTGTGTTTAGGTGTTTGTATTATTTTATTGTGAAAATATTGCACTTTTTACATGATCTTTTCTTTCTGTATTTTTTTTCTATATATTCTAGATACATATTTACCTACTTTTAGAAACTGATTTTTTCCTATGTTTCTTATTAATAAAGTTTATTTAACTTTAACATGTGTTTGCACTTTTAAATTATTTCAATGACACTCTTTTTTTTATTAAGTTTAGTTTCTGTTTGATTTTAAATGATATAATATTTAAGGGTATCCCCTAAACACCCAAAAATCCTAAATTATTTAAAAGTTTTAATTGGGGGAACTCTTTTTAATAATATTAAAATTTGCTATTCATCTCAAAACTTTGTAGTTATCTAACATGCAATGTTCCAAACAAATAACAAAACAGCTGACATGAAAACACACCAAAAACATACACGACCAGACGTTCCTCTTTAATCTCTTGAAAAGTAGATAAGCTATAAGATTATAACTAAATGTTCTTTGTGGATTGTTAGCAATGATATACGACCTAATATTTCCCCGCAATGACATACATTATCACATTCATCTTAGTTATTTAGATAAAAATGAATTGGCTAAAAAGTTACAAATGGAACATCATTAATGAGTCTGAAACATGATTTTTTTGTGTGAATTCACACACAAAAAATCATGTGTCAGACTCATTAATAATGTTCCATTTGTACTGATTGTATACTTCATTTGTACATTTGTATTAATCGTGTATGTTTAGGGCATATTAAAGTAAAACAACTTAACCAATCTTTATATTCATATAAAGTATAGTTATTACGGTTTTTTATTGCATATTCAAATATTTAACTTAACACTTTAGTGGTCCTTTTTTTATTTGTCGAATTTCGCACCCGTAAATTAAAAAAATTGCGTTTGGTGCTCACTCGGGTGTCGGCTCAAAACTTTTAAAATTGAATTAAAAACTTATTAGTATTTTATCCAACTTTTCTTAGAACTTTAATAAAAAAAAATATTAGTTTAATACTTTTCAGATAAATCAGTGATTTGCGTGGCAAAGGAATAAACGAAGAATTTTTTAAATCATTTTCAATGTAATCTGGCCAACTGAAGATATAAAATCCTAGTTTCTAAGTTCTATGAAGAAAATGAAACATGGAGTGAAGGGATATTTAAAAAGTGGAATGTTAAATTTTTGGATATGTTTTTTTATTAGTAACAAAGAACTTCACCTAAAAATTTCATTCACTTCGAACATTCAATGGAACGAATTTAAGGATGGAATGTGTACCAAATTTAAATTAATAACTAAATCTTTACGCTAGGAATATTGTTAGAATCACTTACGAGTTCAGTTCAAGTATTTTGTTGTCTTCACGTATCGACAGCTTTAATGAATTTTTATAAAAATTACAAATCTTATTGTTATCAGAATATTTTTATGAAAAACATTGAGATATAGAATGCGGAGAAATTATAGTTTCAAGCATGGAGATTTGCATCAATTTCAGCAGCCTTCTTTAATTTAAAAATGCAGACGATACATTAGAATAAATATAATTTTACTAATTAATTTTCAAAAATAATATTTTGATCAACTTAAATTTTTAGAATTGTAAAGATTCCATATTTTAAATGTACCAATGGCTTTAGATTTTTTTTTAATTTTATTGATTTATTTCCAAAAGAAGTCTATAAAGCGGTACTAAAGCAGCTACATTCTTAATTTCCAAAATGATTTGTAGATGGCGCCATCAAACAATTTCTTTACATCGTAAGCTATGTGACATTGTAAAAGTGATAATCAAGGAGGAGAAAAAAGGTAAGGCTCGGAGCAAGTCTCTCCGTGTATAGAGCTGTAGCACACTTCGGAATTTCCCCCTCAGGACCCTAGCAACGGGCCTTAGCAACTCCTTGAAGGACCAACAATGCAGTAGTTGCATAGCGTTACACTCGGATAGTGCTAATTTTATGGTTTTCGGCTTATGTTTAGGCTTTTTATAATGTCTTAGCTTGATTTTGTGTTGAAGAAAAGGTACATGAATAAAATTCTACAGTTAAACAGTGAAGATTCATAGACTGGGGATCGGAAAACCCTAAAATTGGATAGTTTTCCGAAACTGACATGGGAGATTTTTCCGGCCTGGCAAAGCAAAACTCTTCTGCGCATGCTTGAGAGAACTACCATATTCATTATTCCAGCAACCTATTCCTTTTGGCGATGCTATTTGTTGGCGATTTTTATTCATTAAAGTTTAAAGTAAACAACCATATGTTTGTGCGTGGCTGGCATAAACTTTTAAAACTGGTAAGTTATTATTATTTTTTAATACTAATTTTAAAATTATTGTAAAATTGTAAACTATGAATACTCAATTGATTAATTTATATTGTTGTTTAAAATCTTTTATAGTTATCACGCGTTCCTGTTAAAAATGCAAGAAGCAAGTTAGTACGTCCGTCGGTCGCGAATGTAATTGTTTTTCCATAAGCACAATTTTTTTTTTTTAGTGAAGTATTCAGAGTAAATGTTTAATAAGCCATAACGGTTCATTATTTTGGTCCTTTTAGTTGCTACTTTTCTTTACCGCATAGCCGTACCAAACCAACGGGATATAGCTTCTAATCTAAAACCTGATAATCAAATGTCAGACCAGATGTCAGACTGCATTTCGCAGTACAGTACTGCCTTTTAGGCTTTTGTGCTGCCGATTTCAAAGAGTCTTTAAAATATGTAAAATGTCCTGTTTTTTTTGTATTTGTACTGCATAATGTCCTGCATTTTTGTGTGGTGATTAAAATTTCTCCATTAGAACCATAAGTATAAAATTTTCTTTATCGCTTCTAATCTAAAACCTGATAATCAAATGTCAGACCAGACTTACTGCATTTCGCAGTACAGTACTGCCTTTTAGGCTTTTGTGCTGCCGATTTCAAAGTCTTTAAAATATGTAAAATGTCCTGTTTTTTTGTATTTATACTGCATAATGTCCTGCATTTTTGTGTGGTGATTAAAATTTCTCCATTAGAACCATAAGTATAAAATTTTCTTTATCGCTTCTAATCTAAAACCTGATAATCAAATGTCAGACCAGACTTACTGCATTTCGCAGTACAGTACTGCCTTTTAGGCTTTTGTGCTGCCGATTTCAAAGAGTCTTTAAAATATGTAAAATGTCCTGTTTTTTGTATTTATACTGCATAATGTCCTGCATTTTTGTGTGGTGATTAAAATTTCTCCATTAGAACCATAAGTATAAAATTTTCTTTACCGACAACTCTTAACCAAACCAGAATAAAGCGACTCTCTACATATACTCTCAATCAGTAGTTAGTCATACATGGCAGGCAAGAGCTTCATAATATCGTAACCTAAAAATAAGTATTTGTTTTAAATTTTTATTGTTTTGAACCGTTTAAGTGGTTTGCACCATATTACAAGAGTTGAGTCGATTACAAGACTGACTGAAACAATACTATAAAATAAACATGAATAAGTTTGTTTTATTGTTTTGCTTCTTCAACACTGTACTGCATTGATGTAGAAAATATATAGTCACCCTACTTAAAAGTACATTTTTTTGTATGTTAATTATACATTATAAATGCATCATTTATTGTAGTAAAAAATTTTAGAAAGAAAATACGACGTCCAATACTAAATTATATAGGTTTTGTTAGCATATGTTTAAATTTTTAATGTGTAACTCCTTATGTTTATATTTCTTTCATGATGTAGTGGTAAATAATAATGTAAATTTTTTTCTCCTTCATTTAGGCAAATACTAAATATGGTTTGTGTCTGGATGCTAGTTAAATCAATTATATAGCATTCATTCACAAGTGTATTTTTAGTTCCCTGCATCAGCCGAACACTAGAAGCTGCGACCTTGAAAAAGACCAACATTATTCACCTATGTTTGGATTAAGTCCCGTGGATTAGACACAGGGAAACAGATGTACAATAAAAGGGTTTCACCAAATTTCTTGAATGGGTTTTTTTAAGGGGGGTCAGGTTTTAATACAAAGCCTTTCTTGTAACTCTCCATAAGTTATTTTTTCTTTTGGTTTAAAAAAGTAAACTCTTTAGTATAAAATTTTAGTAATCTGTATTGTTTAATTTTGCAAGCCATTTAGTTATCTTCCCAAGAACTGCATCATATGGATAAGTACCTATGCTGGAGCCTTATAACCAAATGTTGGCTAATAGTGCATACTTTTGCATGTCAATCAGAAATAAGATGTAATAGCATTTATCAGAGTAAATTTTTAGAAAGAAATTAAATTCACTGCAAACAAACCCAGCTAGTCTTGTAGCTTATCATTTTCTAAACCTTTCTTTATTGTGAATAAAAAAATATTCTTATTATGAATTCAATTTGTTTGTTTTTTAAGTAACGTAACATATAATGCTCAAAACTTATTGATGTGTAAAATTCTAAAGCAATTTTTATATATTAAATTGAAAAGCCTTTTTTTTTTCATTGCTGTTGTAGGTTTAGAATATCAATGGAAAGAGAAAATATTTGAAAAGGCAATAATACAGAAAAAATTCAAACTTAAGAATTTGAATGTTCATGTGTGACAGTAAAAATGAAGCAATGCACATATTTACTCATAGAGAATTAAGTACATTATTTAGCAGGTTCACTAAATACTTATCAGATTGACAAATTAGAGAATTAAAAGTCAGAGAGCTCTTATGTTACCATTACAGTGGAATTGGAAATATGGGGATTGAGTTCTCTTGCTCAGAGTTTTATATAACTATTAATACAATATATTGGTCAAGCAGAATCTTGTAGATAATGGGGATCATTCATTAATACATTTATGTTTAAAAGAGCTGTTGGGAAGCAATAAGACCCTAATATACATGGGACATTTATCATATTGGGACAAAGTAATTAAAACAATGAGTGTTTTTTAAAACTCTGTATAATGTCAACAAACCCAATAAAAAAACTAACTGCCAAAAAAAAGATACGAAGCCAAATACGGCAAACTGTGCTCTTTCACGATTCGCTTCAGTCATGCTCGACTGAGCAGTAGAGCATGCGCAGAAGTGTTTTGCTCTTTGCCAGACCGGAAAATCGTCATATTTCCCAGCATGCATCTTCCTTGAAGGACGCCTACGTCATATTTCCCAGCATTCTTAGCTTCCTTGAAGGCCGTACGTCATGTGTTTTCGTCATGGTGTGTACGTGTGTTTCATGTGTACGTCATGGGCATGCAAGTATGTTTTCTAAAATGGATATCTGTATAATTTACACGTCCAGTACTGAATATGTGTACATAATGGTGCTTATTTCGAGCAATACATTGGACCGGGAATGGTGAAAAATTGATGGATTCAACTAAAATAAGTCAACTAAAACGCAAAGCTTCAGATTTCACCCTCAACACTAAAACTGCTCTAACAATTGAAGGAAAAAAGATAAAACTTAATAAGTAATAGGAAATTAATTACTTAATAATTAAAAGGAATTTAATGCTCTACAACCCTATAGAAATCATTTGGTATTTCGGTGCATCGTTGAAGAGCTATCCCGTCAAAAAGCAAAAATTTGAAACAAAATTTTATGCGCAGCTTAGTGCAGCTTAAAACATCTGCGCAGCTTAGTGCGCAATCTTGCTGCCTCCGCCATAACCATTTCGAATCAGCAAACAGCAGTGCATTTCGTTCTTCGTCTAAAAATTGGTGAGTACTGTAATGTGTGAATAAACTAATATAATGTTAATATTTTAGTAACAAAATATCGAAAAAAAACCCCGTTTAGTTGTTATATTTTTTACACCTGTACGATTAACTTGGATTGGCAATCCTTTGCTTTGTTTACATTTGGCAGATGTGCGTAATTTTGGATCTTTGGATGGATTTAGCTGCTTTCATTTTGAAAACTTTCTTGTTAAGTTAAAAAATGTTTTACTTTCCCCAAATCGAGCCCTATCACAACTATATCGTAGAATCGTAGATTAACGATTATCGTAGATTTAACGATATCGTAGAACTATATCGTTAAAGCTCATAACTATTATACTTCCAAGAAATTTTTTTTGTTTGTCATTTCCGAAAGCCGAAAACCCGACAAGCTAAAATCCCTTTATGGGTCCAAATCCCGAATGTGTTAAAATTCCGACAGGGTCAAAATCCCGAATGGGTCGAAATCCCGAAATTGGATTTTTGTCCATTTCTCGATTTAAAAAAAATATATTAGAGATTATTTAGTTAGTTACATTTAGTCAGTTATTTATTTATTCAGTTAGTTATTTAGTCAGTTAGGTAGTCAATTAATTAGTCATTCAGTTAGTTAATCAGTCAGTCAGTAAATTAGTCAGTCAGTTATACTAACTGACTGACTAAGTGACTGACTGACTGACTGACTGTCAGTAAGTCAGTTAATTAGTCAGTTAGTAAACTGAGTGACTAACTAATTAGTCAGTAACTAACTGACTAACTGACTGACTAAATAACTGACTGGCTGGGCGGCCGACTGACTAAATAACTGACTGACTAATTAACTAACGGACTAATTAACTAACTAAATAATCTCTAATACTTTTTTTAAAAATCGAGAAATGGACAAAAATCTATTTTCGGGATTTCGTCCTTGTCGGGATTATGGCCTTTAGGGATTTCGGCGTTCGGGATTCTGGCTTGTCGGGATTTCGGCTTTCGGGATTGTGTCCGGAACCCGAAAGCAGCATATGTTTCAATAAATGAATCCAGCTTAATCTACTTTTCTCCGTGAATTCACACACTCCACTCTTATTTTTTTTTAGCAAGTGTTAAAATGAAGTACGAAGTGCCGACACAACTTCTGAGAATTGGAAAGGTCCTGGCTGGATGAGCGGATTGGGATGACAAACGACAGAGAAATTAATTTTTAAAATTTAGACATATATTCAGAATCGTTGGATTTGTTAATTAGTTTATGTATTTAAGTATTTGTATATATTTGATTTATTGTTTTTATAATGTATAATTGTAAGAGTTATGCTTACTTTGCTAACCATTGTAAACGGGTCAAGGCCCAGTACTATAAAATTTATTATCTAGCTATTTTTATACAATAAAGCTTGTTATTCTATTGTATTATCTTTTTATGAATTAACATTGAAACAGAATTTCACAATGTGGTGATTGGTATGAAATATAACTACATTGTTTTATTTAATGCAATTTTTGCCAGTATTGTCATGCTGTTTTGAGCAATTTAATTGCATATATAATAGTTTCTAATTTTATTAACTTTTCTGTATTTTTTCTTTCTCTAACAGAACCTTGCTACATGTTATTTAAGTTTTTAATATTTAAATATACACTAGAAATGCAATATATTGCTATAGGTTTAAAGTAGATATTTCGCGTTCTATTTTATTCTTAATCACCATAATTATACACGTCGAAATAGCAAGTTTTTTTAGGGGAAATGCTGCAAAGGAAGTGGGTAAAAATTAAAACTTTATATTGCGATATAATTGATCAAAAAAAGCACGTTAAGGGGGAAATGAGAGCGCTGGATCGCGGGTCTCCAAATTCAAGTGCCTTAGTGTTAAACCAATGGGAAAAAACTAATTTTTCTGCCACATTTCTCCGGCTGTATTGAATATTTTTACGAACAGTTTTTTTTAAATGATAAATGTAGATAACTTACAAGTCTATCTTCCCACTTTTTGAAATTGCTTCGAATATTTTGTGTAAAATTATTTATTGAAAATTAAAAAAAAATATTCGAAATTTTTTAAAAAGTGGGATTGTCGAAACCTGTAAGTCAGCTACATTTATCGCATAAAAAAATCCTTTTGTAAAAATATTCAATACAGCCGGAGAAATGTGGCAGAGAATTTTTTTTCCATTGGATTAACACTGATGCACTTGATTTGGAGACCCGTGGTCTAGCGAGCCCATCCCCCCTTAATACCGGTCAAATCAGGAATAAAATCTTGCCCAATATCGATAAAGGGTTATCCGCTCGACATCGCCCAATATTGCACCCCGATATTGCCCAGCGTCGGTAAAATGTAGTCCATTATGCATTGGTCGATGGGTATGAACCGACGTCGGCCAATATTCCTGAGCTCTTGTTGCCGAGATCGCCCAATATTGCACCCCGATATTGCCCAGCGTCGGTAAAACGTAGTCCATTATGCATTGGGCGATGGGTATGAGCCGAGATTGGCCAATATTCCTGAGCTCTTGTTGCCGAGATCGCCCAATATTGCACCCCGATATTGCCCAGCGTCGGTAAAACGTAGTCCATTATGCATTGGGCGATGGGTATGAGCCGAGATTGGCCAATATTCCTGAGCTCTTGTTGTCGAGATCGCCCAATATTGCACCCCGATATTGCCCAGCGTCGGTAAAACGTAGTCCATTATGCATTGGGCGATGGGTATGAGCCGAGATTGGCCAATATTCCTGAGCTCTTGTTGTCGAGATCGCCCAATATTGCACCCGATATTGCCCAGCGTCGGTAAAACGTAGTCCATTATGCATTGGGCGATGGGTATGAGCCGAGATTGGCCAATATTCCTGAGCTCTTGTTGCCGAGATCGCCCAATATTGCACCCCGATATTGCCCAGCGTCGGTAAAACGTAGTCCATTATGCATTGGGCGATGGGTATGAGCCGAGATTGGCCAATATTCCTGAGCTCTTGTTGTCGAGATCGCCCAATATTGCACCCCGATATTGCCCAGCGTCGGTAAAACGTAGTCCATTATGCATTGGGCGATGGGTATGAGCCGAGATTGGCCAATATTCCCGAGCTCTTGTTGCCTATATCGCCCAATATTGCACATAGATCCAAACCAATATTGCACCCCGATATTGCCCAGCGTCGGTAAAACGTAGTCCATTATGCATTGGGCGATGGGTATGAGCCTAGATTGGCCAATATTCCTGAGCTCCTGTTTCCGACGTCGGCCAATACTGCTGTGCTACCTGGGTAGATGGTATTTTTTCGTCGTATTTTTCTCCTTAAAGTGGCAGCAACACTGGCCATTTTGCTCTCTTATCTGGCCTCCAAGCGCGTCCCGTCGTTAGCATTGGAGGTCACGTGATCTGCCAATCTAATACTTTAACTATGATATCTATGCTCAGTGAGCGTTTGCGGTATTTGAGTGTTCCGTCAAGTCATAAAAAAAAAAGTGGGAATTATTATTCTTGTAGGAATGGGGTCACATGCTCAGTGGGCTCCTCGAAATATCCCTCCCCGAATATCCGTTTCGAATGACCCACAACACAGGAACTGGCGCGACGAAATGAAATATTTTTACCCAAAAGTTTGGTTTATGTGAGATTCAAGATTCCAGTCAATTCTCAGCGTTGCTGGAAAGAAAAATGTTGGAAATCAATCAACTTAATTCAATATATATTTAACCTCATTAAGCCTGCTATATTTTTTTTAAAATCGTAATATGTTTTGTTTTTTTTTAAATTCTTCTAAGTAGATTTGTGTAAAGTTCTTGACATCTACTAATAAGAGACTTTCTTAACAAATAATGCTGAGTAATAATAAGAGTTTATTTAAATTTTTTAAAGACATTCTGTTATTTTAAAAAAATTACTGCGGATTTTTAAACGAATATGTATGTTTACAGTTTAGTTATTTACATTATGTTTTGCAGTTTTTTTTAAGTAATTGAAGTACTTCGAATTCTCTTCTGAAATTTTCAATGTATTCTAATTTCGATGCGCTGAATTTTTTGACGTATCACACTTGTCCGTAGCATTTGTAGTTTGGGCTATGAAAGTGGGCCAGTGGGGGACGGACAGACAGACGGACGATTATAATATCTTTCACTTTTTACGTTATAAACGTAGTGTGGAAGCTAAAAGCAACGAAAAAGACAACTTCAAAGCAGTAAATTTTTCTAAAACGCCATTATTCATTAATAAATGCTCAAATGAAAATGAAAAATTACGTTTGCTATCAAAATAAACCAAAATAGAATTCTTTTTTTTTTTGCCTCTTTCTTAACAAATAATGCAGACGATCAAATAATCCTATTTTGATACACATTATGACTTCATTCAAAACTGATTTATAACACAAAAGTATATTTTTATTTTAAATAAATAAAGTTTATCGTGGGATGATTGAATGGCAATGGGAATTTAAAATAATTAGAAAATGGCCTTCTCGTGCTTTTCAAATTGGTAAATTGCTTTTTGGTAAGAACAATGTTAATCATTCTTATGTTTTACAGGGAGAAAGTATCCAAGATAGTGAGTTCGTTAGAGATTTAGGAGTTTTGGTGAGCAATGATTTCAAAATGAGTAAGCAGTGTGTTGAGGCAAGTAAGAAAGCTAATCGAATGTTGGGATATATTAGAAAAAGTATCACTTCTAAATCTAAGGAGATTATTTTGCCATTGTATAGGGGATTGGTAAGGCCACATCTGGAATATGCTGTTCAGTTTTGGTCTCCCTTCCTCAGAAAAGATATAGAGTTGCTTGAAAAAGTTCAGCATAGGGCTACAAAAATGATTAAGGGTCTATCTGGTATTGATTATGATAACAGATTAAGATCTTTAAACATGTATTCCCTGGAAAACAGGAGAGCTAGGGGTGATTTAATACAGTTATTCAAGTTCATAAAACAGGGAGACATGGAGGGCTTAGATTTTACTTTAAATAGCCGGACCAGAGGTCATGATCAGAAATTGAATAAATCGAGCTTTAGAAGGGAGGTAAGAAAACATTATTTTTACAATAGAGTTGTCAATGGTGGAATGCTTTACCAGATTATGTTGTG
This sequence comes from Oedothorax gibbosus, assembly GCA_019343175.1. Classification (NCBI taxonomy): domain Eukaryota; kingdom Metazoa; phylum Arthropoda; class Arachnida; order Araneae; family Linyphiidae; genus Oedothorax; species Oedothorax gibbosus. Next base: position 124,934 of record JAFNEN010000868.1, on the reverse strand, counting down.
CATTCGAAGAGAGTAGAAGATTTTAAGAAGAAACTTGACGAACATTGGAAACTGTTAATGTATTAGATTTATTTTGGACCAACCTTGCTGGGCCTCTGGCCTGTTGTTGGTCGACAATTTTTGTATTTGTATTTGTATATTTTGCAGGTTTATTTTGATAATTAAATACTTTGAATTCGATTTTTTTTCCTGAGATTTTAAAGTATCTCTAGTTTCGATGCGATGAATTTTCTTGACGTACCACACTTGTCTGTAGCATTTGTACTGTGGGAGAGTGGGTGAAAAGCGAACGTAGACTTTATATATAAGCCTCCACTTCTTACGTTTTAAACGTAGTATAGAAGCTAAAATCTGCGTTTCGATTATGTAGCCGAAATTATGATGAAGATATACACATAAAAAAGGGGTGCATCTATAATAATAAAAGAGTCTGCCTGTTTGTCTATGGATCGTAAAAGACCTACTTATACTGCCCTCAGAAATTCGACATTTTTAAGATAGATTCCCTTTAATACCAACGTGTGCACCTGAGGCTTAGTTTTTCATATTTGTTCCATTTTTAGAGAAAATTCGAATTTTCTGAAAAAAATACACCACTCTCGCTCAAATCCGATCATTTTTTCTCTTTCCTGATGCCATCGGCTGAAAAAAAAATAAAACTTTTAACGAAAACATTTAAAATTCAAAATGTTTATTTTATTCTTTTGCCATTACTTTCAGAAACTAAATTCATTATTTGAAAAATAATTGACATGTTTCAAGTGACGTAATTCCGGCAGTCTTCATTCCCGGATTTTATTGTAGGTTTATTTGATGATTTTTTCATTGGGGGGAGGATTTTTCTGTTGACTGCATGTATGCATATTTAAGCAATAAATGTATAGTTAAGCTATTACTGAACCATGATGGTTAATAAAGGCCATCACACTAGAGCTATTAGTGTTTTTTGTCTTTATTTTTTCGCCAAATACGTTGCCAAGTTCGCCAAATTATTAACTAAAATTCGCCAAATAGGCAATTTCTTTTATAAATAATTTATAAGCTGGTCGGTTGTTCGAAGGTCAATGTGTTAGAGCTGTATAATGGGTGTGGGTAGCTAAATCTATTTTCTCGCCAAATTATCTCCCAAAACGCGCCAAATGAGCTAAAAGGTTTTATGTATTTATGAGGGAATTGTGATGACATTTATGAGTGCATTTTATAGCGTATTTTCATTTTGGAATTTTAAGGCAATGAAACGGGATTTTTTAATTTATAACGAGCGGAAACAATAATAAGTTTATGATCCTATAACAGGTTATATGGTACACATATTTGGAATCTATTTGATATTTTTTTATTCCGTGCGAAGAACGGGTATAAATTTGCTAGTCTATAATAATAAAAGAGTCTGTCTGTTTGTCTATGGATCGTAAAAGACCTACTTATACTGCCCTCAGAAATTCGACATTTTTAAGATAGATTCCCTTTAATACCAACGTGTGCACCTGAGGCTTAGTTTGTCATATTTGTCCCATTTTTAGAGAAAATTTGAAATTTTCTGGAAAAAAAATACACCACTTTCGCTCAAATCCGATCATTTTTTCCCTTTCGTGTTGCCATTCGAGAGAAGAAATTAAAATGAACACAAAAATTAATTAAAATTGAAATTGTTTTTATTTTCTTGCCAATCCTTCAGAAACAAAATTAATGACTTGAAAAATAATTGAACGTGCCAACGAGCTAAATGTTTTGTTTGTTTTTTTTAAACCCAGAATGGAGGTTTTGACGTGAAATAATATTGTTATACAATTATGGTTAATTTTGAATTTATCAGGAAAATTGCGATGACAGTAAGTTCATATTGAGGAAGATTTTTGTGCTATGAGGATATGCATTTTAGAGATGTATTTTTATTTTAGAATTTTAAAACAATATAAGTAACGGGTTTTATTCTTTATAATGAACGGGAACAAAGGCAAAGTTTATTATCCTATAGCAAATCAAATGACACATATACTTGGATCGATTTGATATTCTTTTAGTCCGTGCGAAGAACGGGTATTTATTTGCTAGTTTAAAATGTAGCAGATAGTTGCTATGTAAAATAAAGAAGATTCACTATAAATAAGACTAGTTGCGTGTCCTCCTCATAAGCCCAAGTTTGCGGGTTCGAGCCCTGACTGAGTCGTCAGATTTTGTGGATGGGAAAAACGTGGGCACGCTGCGCATGTCATATGATTATGTGGCATGTAAAAGATTCCTTGATTAAATCCATTTGGCTTGGTTTTTCTTGGCAAAATGAAATCTCGGCATACTTTAACATCTACAGAGAACTCAGATTCATTGTAATCTGAGCGTCAAAATGGGTAGCGAGAGTCGCCTAGATGGTGCCACAAAAAAATGGCTCTCAATTCAGGGGAATATGCCGAATCTGCAACATCTTAACCGCTAATAAAGCAGCCCCGTTGAAAAAAAAACCAAATAAGACTAGTAGGGGCTGGGGAGCCCAGTCGGTTAGGCATTCGCCTTGCATGCGGAAGGTCCCAGGTTCGGGTCCGGGCATCGCCAAAATAATTGCCGACCTATAAACGGCCCGTGCAGCCAAAAATGTCTGACGAATAATACCCCGTGTAGAGGGAGTGCACGTTAAAATACGCTCCAAAGTCCCAACGCTGCGTACGATGTCGCCCTTAACGGTTGCATTGGGTGCCTACTCTGGTGTCGGCTCGTCATCTGACTGTGGCTCTAAATTACGACGCCCGTCGCCAATAGCCCTCGTGTAGCTCTAGTGCGACGATAATTCAAATTAAACTAAGACTAGTTGCGTAATGTGCAAGTTAAAAAAAAAGTTATGGAAAAGTAAAACCTTTATATAGTTTCTAACCATTTAAACCCCATTTTCCATCAATACCCCATCGAAAAATACTGAAAGTGATTTCACTTGGCCGCAGGTGAGAGCATCTTCGCTAAATCGCGTGTTTAGATGTCACAGCCCGGAGAACAAAAAGAAAAAGAAAAGAAGATCCCGTCCTTTAAATTATTCAGAGCTTGACTGCTCTTGGCGAGATGGCGACTCACGTTGGCGAAAAACGTGAGAGGAAGGACTGCCGGGTCAAAAATTGAACCAGACTTGGATTCATATTCAATGGAAATATAATAATTATAGAGGAAAATTGGCTATTTATGAAATCCTGATTTGGTGCTCCAAAATCAAAGTGTGGAGGCTATAAAAATGCACTAATTTTCTTTTATATGTATTATAAGAAGGATATGTATGGTACTAAATATAAATTGGTCTCAGTCATCACTTTAATATTAAATTATCTGGTGCAGTGTTGACTTTTATCCTTAACAGATCCAAGAAGCTGTGGCTTCCTACACTGTACCTCAAGGGGCCCCAAAATCTGTCACCAAGAATCAATAGGTGCCATAAAATTATGAAACTTGACAACTAAAATCAAAATTTACAATAAAATTCAAAGTGGGAGAAAAGGGAGTATTCCAAAATTTCTACACTGTTAAAAATTTTGGGCTTGGTTTCACCATAATAATCGTTCCTAGTATAGCAGTTATCAGGTCCTAGCTGGCCTCTTAAAATATTCTATGCCACTATTGAAAATGACAAGCTGACCAACAGCTGTGTGGTGAAAAAATTACAAGACAAGAAGCCAGGACTTTGGACTATCACTGTGGAAAATGGCAGATTTTACATGCAGAAATGACCAGTCCTATGTACACCTGCTCTTAATTGCCCCCCTTAACCCCTCCCCAAATTGCAGCGCCCCCGTCAAGGGTAACCGACATATAATGGCAACCAAATTTTATAAAATTAAGGGTTATGTTTGCCTTACATTAACCGAGGCAATGTAATTTTAGTTGTAACAAATTGTTATGTACATGTAGAGTGTTAAGCCAATATTTAAAAGTACTAATAGGTGCGATAGCAAGGTTGCAATTTTTTTTTTTTTAATTTCGATTTTGGGACCCCTTCAAATTTTAAAGGGGATGCCCGGACATCTACGGTCTATTTAGTTATCAGGTCCTAGCTGGCCCCTTAAAATATTCTATGCCACTATTAAAAATGACAAACTGACCATGAAAGCGCTCTCCCGCCAAACTTTGCAGACGAACTTGAACCATGGAAAGAAGAAGAAAAAAGAAAATCGACCATGCTGATGCTCATTCCAGGAAGCGACTTCTCATCTCATTGAAGTTTCGAACGTGAAGGGGATGAGTTCTAGCGAGGACGAAAAGATGGTGTGAGGCGGGATGGTAATGGACTTGAGGTGGTTGTTGTTGTGGGTCCTGCTGTTGTTCCATGTGGTCGTGGCCAAGAAGAAAAAGGAGCAACAAGAGGATGGGCCGGGCCCTATTCTCGCGCCCACGGACCCAGGTGAGTTTTAGGTGGAAATGGTGGAATTAACATTACACTAGAGCTTTTCTTATGTGATAAATGTAGCTGAATTACAAGTAGCCATTTTTTGAAATGGGTTCGAATGTTTTTTGTAAAGTTATTTATTGAAATTAACAGGTCTCTATAACGCCACTTTTGGAAATGGGTTCAAATACACTGCTCAAAACAATTAGGGGAGCACTTTGCGTACTTTTGTTAACCCTTTCAGTTCCAACGTTTTATTTTTTTATTCTAGAAACCTAAAATTTGTGACATAGATTCGTTATGCATCCAGAATGAAATGGTAAAAAACAGGGGGGAAAATCCTATTTTTGTTACTACAATTTAAGGGGGAAAATCGGAAGCATAACTTTTGGATAAATTAATATTATTTTCAAAACTTTATTTGTTGAAAACAAGTTAAAATCAATTTTTAAACATCTAAGAATGTAAGCGTGAAGAATTTAGGGTCCATTTATTTCATAAAATGTTTTAGGAGATAATTTCATTTTAACATGTTTTTAATATTTTCGTTTAATTAAAACAAACATTATTTAATTCTTCAAAAGGCATAATTATTCCTTCTAACGATAAATAAGTGCGAACTCAACTTAGTGAGAAAAAAAAATCGCAAGCTGATGATTCCAAATGGAATCATGGGGGGTGAAAGGGTTTAAACTATGCATTCTCCTAATTCTTTTGAGCAGTGTATTTTGTGTAAAAAAAATGAAAATTTTAAAAATTATCCGAACCCATTTCAAAAAGTGAGATTATAGAGACCTGTAAGTCAGCTACATTAATCACATAAGAAAAGTTTGTAAAAAATATTCAATACAACCGGAGAAATGGGGCTTAGAAAATATTTTTTTACCATTGGATTAACAAAGAGGCACTTTGGTTTGGAGACCCGCTGTCATGCGGGCTAATTCGCCCTTCAGAAGGATGGTCAGACCCACTACTTATGCACTTTTGAAATGGCAAATTATTAGACGCACTGTATTTGTTTTAGTAATTTTGTGTTTCTTAAGAGTTTTTATGCAATAATGGTATATTTAAACTACAATATTATTGATTTTTATTTAAAAGAATTGCTGTAGACTACATATTTGTATTTATACAAATATGTAGGTACAATATCACCCGGTAATTAATATTTTACATGAAATCTTGCAGTGCGTCTTTTTGTCCAGGGACTGTAGTGTCCACACTAGATTTATAACGCGTGTATACACTGTTAAACATTTTGTGCTTGGTTTCACTATGATATTGGTTCCTTTCACCATGATATTGGTTCCTAGTAGCTGCACCGGCTGTGTGGTGAAATGTTTCACCTTTTTTTCGGTGTTTGGTTGAACCATTTTTCTGGATTTTGGAAACAAAAACCTTAGAAATGATTCAACCGAATACCAAAAATATGGTTTAACGTTTCACCACACAGCCGTTGCAGCTACTAGGAACCATATTTTTGGTGAAACAAAGTGCCTAATTTTTAACAGTGTAAGATATAAAATTACTCTGCTCATCCGTCACCCTTTTACAGCCCGAATCCAAAAATCAGAAAGACAAGAATTTCAAAAATTGCCAACAAAAAGGGGGGCCCTTTATTTAAAAGACCATATTTGAATAGAATGAAATGTGAGTGGTTACATTGTGTTACAGTCCCTGGACAAATTATTAGACGCACCGCAAGATTTCACGTAAAATATTATTTACCGGGTGATATTGTACCGTTTAATTATTTTAAATTGATTTGTTTTTCATTTTTATATTATCCAATCCATTACCGATTTATTTGACACTAGCTGTTATACCCGACGTTGCACAGGTAGAGGTGCAAAAATAATTTAACAGTCAATTGAACTATTTTTTTTTCTTTCATTTTAGTTACATAAGATATGAAGATTACCCAGTAATTTTCCATTTAATTACCCAACTTGGATATAGTAATGATTAATATTAATTTCAAAAATACCTTTGATAAGAAGCTCAAATTAAAAATAATACACATTTAAGTAAAAAATAATCAGTAAGAATTAAAAATGGAAAAACATCTAAATCTTTAAATGGTCTCAAACATTTATTTTAAAAAATGCACTCATAAATGTCATCACAATTCCCTCATAAATACATAAAACCTTTTAGCTCATTTGGCGCGTTTTGGGAAATAATTTGGCGAGAAAATAGATATAAACTATAAACACATATAGCTATAAACACACCCATTATACAGCTCTAACACAATGACCTTCGTACAACCGACCAGCTAATAAATTATTTATAAAAGAAATTGCCCATTTGGCGAGTTTTAGTTTATAATTTGGCGAGTTTGGCAACGTATTTGGCGAAAAAATAAATACATAAAACACTAATATGCAGCTCTAGTGCGATGGCCTTTATTAACCATCATAGTTCAGTAATAGCTTAACTATACATTTATTGCTTAAATATGCATACATGCAGTCAACAGAAAAATCAATGAAAAAATCATCAAATAAACCCACAATAAAATCCGGGAATGGAGACTGGCGGAATTACGTCACTTGAAACATGTCAATTATTTTTCAAATAATGAAATTAGTTTCTGAAGGTAATGACAACAGAATAAAATAAACATTTTCAATTTTAAATATTTTCGTTAAAAGTTTTATTTAATTTTTTCAGCCGATGGCATCAGGAAAATAAAAAAAGATTGGATTTGAGCCAAAGTGGTGTAGTTTTTTCAGAAAATTCGAATAAAAACGTTCAAAAACGATAGAAGGAATAGTCTGATTCGAAAAATTCTTTGCCTATGTTTGTTCCGGAGATGAGATGAATTTTTGTGCCAAATTTTTATACAAACAAACAAACGGAAGTTGCCTTTTATGTATATAGATAAATAAAACAGCATTCATTTAGAAAAGCATAAGTTTATTAAGTTTTAAAGAAAAGTGAAATTAATGTGAGTAAAAGTCAATATTTAGTGAAGCCACCTTTAGCCGCTATCAAAGCTTTAATTCCGCGCGGCATGCTATCAATGCAAGACTGTACTGTCTCCTGCATTTGAGGATGATGATTCCACACATAAATAATCTTATAATAAATAATTAATATAAATTAATCTTTTCTCATAATTATCTTAAAATAAATACAAATATGTCGTCTACAATAGTTCTTTTAAATAAAAATCAATGATATTGTAGTTTAAATATACCATTATTGCATAAAAACTCGTAAGAAACATAAAATTACTAAAAAAAAAACAGTGCCTCTAATAATTTGTCCAGGGACTGTACTTGTATCTTGAATAAAATTATCTTCCCTTTAGGCTATTAACCAAAATAGATAATCGTCGTCATTAAAAATTGCCTAATGTCCTTCTGTCTAACTCTAATTTCTTAAGAAAGCTGGATCGATATATTTTTCTTTTGAAACTATCAATCATTGCTGCATTCAAAATGTGTGAATAAACTACAGGAAACATAATGCATGTTCATTATTTTAGGAATACAATATTAAAAAGTTTTGAAATTTTTTAAAAATATATTCCTGAATTAAAATTTCTTAAAAATAGAAAATTCAAATTTCTCACTAAGAGAATTTGTTTAAGTATAGCTAGCAAACTATAAAGTAAAGGTGTAACACTGAGATGTCCGTAATTTTTATTTAAATTCTTCAGTTTAGTTTGGTTTAAAATTAATTTCGAATAGTAAGATATTTGAATTTATTTTACAATAATAAAAGCAAAAATTGACTTTCCTTATACATTATACTTGTTATAGAATCATTATCGACAAAAATACTGTTATTTTTTAATTTACAATAATTTTTTACATTTATTTATCATATTTATATTTTAAAAATACAAGTAACATAAAACTTCAAGAAGTGTAGTTATAATTGGGAATTGTTGATCTTAAAAGCATCGTTTCAATAGTCGAGTAAGTAAAAACTAAATATATAAGCTCCACACTCCAAAGCAAACACTTGTATAACTACTTATTCAATTCAAAACGAATTATTTGTAATCTATACTTAAACACATATTTACACTTGAAAACTGATACATTGTCGTTAAGTATATAACTCGCCTAATTAGTTCATTCATAAGCGTATTACTCTCTGATTAAAAATGTACGAGGAAAGGACCTGTTTTATCCGTGTCTTTCAAGAAGGCTAAAAGAAGGTGGTGAAGTTTGGCGCCATTTTCACTGAAACTATATTAAAGCCGGCCAAATCAAACATGTAAGCTGAAATAAGCCAGCTCTCTAACTGTCTCTGAATCCATATAGACTGCTCAAAACAATTAGGGGAGCACTTTGCGGACTTTTGTTAACCCTTTCAGTTTCAACCTTTTATTTTTTATTTTAAGAGGGATTGTCAGTCCCATAGAGCTAATGCATTAGTTTTCTAATCACAACTTCCGCTTTGGCATGCTAGTCCTTTTTTCCCAGGTATGAGAATCAACATAACATCGAAATGAAACAAATTTTGAAACGAAAATGTTATCTAGTTATTTAATTATATATTTTTGAAGTTTTAAATTGCCAAAAATGACAGCAGATGGCGACACTATTTTAAAACATTATCAATTAATAATTAAATAACCGGATGTTATTTTCTATTCAATTTTGTTTTAAATGGATGTTATGATGATTCCCATACCTGGTGAAAAAGGGGATAACATGGCAAACCAATTCTTTTGAAAAAATTGTGCTTTCAAAACTAACGCATTATCTCTATGGGACTGACAGTCCCTCTTAAAATCTTAACTTTGTGAAAAAGATTCATTATGCAATTATGCATCTACAATGAAATGGTAAAAAACAGGGGAAAAAATCTTAATTTTTGAACTAAAATTTAAGAGGGAAAAAATTGGTATCATAAATTTTGAATAAATTATAACAATAATTTTTTCAAAACTTTATTTATTAAAAAAAGTTAAAATCAATTTTTAAACATCTAAGAATGCAAGGGTGAAGAATTTAGGGTCAATTTATTTCATAAAATTTTTTGGGAGTGAATTTTATTTCACCATGTTTTTCATATTTTCATTTAATTAAAACAAACATTATTTAATTCTTCAAAAGGCATGATTCTACCATCTAACAATAAATAAGTGTGAGATTAGTAAGAAAAAAAAATCGCATGCTGATGATTCCAAATGGAATCATTGGGGGTGAAATGGTTTAAACCATGCATTCCCCTAATTTTTTTGAGCAGTGTATTTCAGTGTTCCCCATCTAAAGTGAGATTTAAATTGTATTTTATTAATTAAAATGCTTGAACCGGTGCCTTAAACTATAGTTTATTTTTTTGAAAGACTCACTCGTCATGCATACAAAACGATTAAATTTGTATTATCGGAAATAAAATCCACTCCCTACCTACAGACCAAAAGATAAAAAAAAAAGTATATGATTTTCAGAGACTTAACAAAAAAGATAGATAAAAAAAACAAGAAATCGGACGGTAAAAAGGCAATTTGAAAGAGAGTACGCAGAGACAGACATACGGAAATCTCTAATATCTGCTTTCATTTATTTAAATTATTTCGAATAAAAAAAGCAAAAACAATCTAATATTCTTATCAAACAAAAACTTAACAATAAAGATTCAACTAGAAAAAATTAAGACCAAATAAAGAGCAAAAAATACATCGAAAATCTAGCTAATAATAATACTTTCTCATTGAAATGGCGCCAAAACATTAATTTGGGCGATGAGTAACTTCCCCCTGCAACCCTGATTTTTCTTCCGTTTCCGACTGTGCAGGTTGACCGTGAATCGCTTCGTAGTCGGTCAAGGCCGAAAGGAGACCCAGAGGGCAACAAACGGGACTTCTTTCTTTTTCTTTTTTTTTGCCTTCTTTTACTTGAAGAGCTAAGTAGAAGAACGTGCTAAGTGACATAAAGGTGAAAACGAGAAAGGATTTAGCGATTTCAGTGGAGTTTTAGCAATTATTGTTTTAGCGTCCACACTACGTTTATAACGTAAAAGTGGAAGGTATTATAATCGTTCAGTCCGTCTGTCTGTCCGTCCGTCAGTCCGTCACCCACTTTCATAGCCCAAACTACAAATGCTACGGACAAGTGAGAAAAGAATTCGAATTCAAAGTACTTCAATTATTTAAAAAACTGCAAAATTTAATGCTCATTTAAAAAAACATAGGAAGCCATTTTTATTAGAATTTAATCACCATTGCCATTCGCAACAATCGCTCGAGAAACTTTAATTCTTTTAGACAATAAATTAAAATAAATTTATTTTTGCGACATCGATCCGTTTGAAAGGACGTCACATATATTTCACTACGAGATTCTTTGTACGTTGATATGAAATGTTTTCATTCTATTTAAAAGCGAGGAATATTACATATTTATTCTTTGAAATATAAATTAATTTTCGCAAAAGATAAGTAATAATTATTGAATTTTCGAAAAAAAAATAAATGAAAGTAGCCAAATTTAGCATGTAAATGTTTAATATAGAATATCAATGCTGTGTTTGTCACCTTTTTACCTGCTAAACACAACTGTTGTGTGGAAGCGGGTTAAGTGACAGATTCTGTTACAAACCTACTTGTTTCGTTTACACTTAGATTCTTAGATACGTTAAAAACGGCACTTACATAAGGTAAAAAATATACTAAATTAAAGTTTATGAAAATGAGGAATCTTGCTATCTTTAAAGGAGAGAATAACATGTTCATTGACATAAAAATCTGATTTTTTTTTCAAAAATGTCACTTAGCACGTTCTTTCACTTAGCTCTTCAATTAATGGAAGGTGTTTTGTAGGTGATGCCAAACAGTGATAGCAATATCTCTATTTTTTTAATGTTTTGTTTTGTGTGACGATTTTGGGTTTTTTAGAAGAAAAGGTTACGGGATATCTTCTAAGAGTCTGCTTTAATTCTTTTTTGGTGTACATACGAAGGTGTCTACCAGACGTATCAAAAACACCCTTGATACGTTCACCAATATCTTTGTTCACCTTTTAATGCAGTCTGTTTTTTCTTTCTTTCTTAGGCTGTGTCCTGACTACGACATCAAATGCCCCAAATGCAACAAAACTTGGCGACCGCCTAGGGCGCCAAGCGATGCAATAGCATGTGGCTGACTCTGCCAAGTCGCCAAGTTGTGTTGTGGCATTTGATGTCGTAGTCAGGACATACAGCCTTAAAAGGATATGATGTTTTTTTTCTTCAGGATTGATACCATACACTAATATTAATCAACTCATTTAGGTCATAAGAGACACAATTAGACTAAATAAAGACGGTCTTATGAAAAAAATATTCGAACTTTAACTAATGATAACCTAAATTGATTTAAAATTAGAGTTATCAATAACGTCTTTTTCCTGACTGTCCTGCAATTATCATTACAATCTCTAGTCACCCTAGATTTAATTATGTGTACAAAAGCTCGATAAAGACATTAACAAAACAAGAAGTTTCAAAAGAACTAAAACATTCTACTTTCCTGTTATTTTAACATTCTCAGGTGAACTTATAGTAAAGGATAAACAGATAAAAAATAGAAATTAGGTCTCTGATGTCATTTCTTTTCACACACAAAAAAAAATTAAAATCAGGCGATAAGAAGTGAAGTTGTGAAATTGATCACCCACAGACGGATATCTATCTATCCGGGCCATTGAGCTAGAAGGGAAACTGGAGTGAGGTGTCAGCGAGCCGAAAACCCACTCACACCCTTCTGAGCGAACAGGGCAGAAAAGGACTATTTTCCATACACTTGTATGAGACCCCTCTATCATATTGACTTGGGCTCCTAAATGTATTTTAACATTTTTAGTTCGAAATAAATTAACTTTCTTTGACTTTAAATTCCAACTTTTTAAAGACATAACCATGTGGATCACTCACTAAGAACCAGTGAAGACGAACCCAATAGCGAAATAGGCAAGTTTCCAGGTTTTCTGCCCGGTTCGTTTCTGCTGCAGTGCCGTGTATTCCTCCGCGTTTCGTTATTGAACCGGCTCGTTTGCTGCCCTGTTCAGTGAATCACACACCTCACTCCACGTTTCTTCTAGCTCAGTGTTAATGTCATACATACCTTTCAAGTATTTTAGAAAGATTGTTCGGTAAGAACATAAATTGAAATAGACCCCCGGACAAGCAGGTAGATCGAAGTCCGTCCGAACGTACAGGCAAAAAGCGGAAAAGATAGGTCTCTGATATCATAAACCTTTCTGAGTAAAAAAGAATTTTTTACTAGGACGGTTAGAACTTAATTCGGAAGGACAGAAGGTAAGCACAGAAAGAAGTACGGAAATCTCCAATAAATACTTTCGTTGTTGTTCGGTCTGTCTGACGTAGTATTTTTAAAATAGTAACTTTTAAAAAAAAATCTAGTTACTAGAAGGAGAGAAAAGTAAAGATCCTCCTTTGAAAGTCCCAAGCAGTCCAAGACGCGATCAGGAGAGGCCCGCTGATTTTGGCATTTCGTGTATAAAGCAATCAAATGCGGTGTGTCACGGAATTAATTATAATTATAGATGGATGAACTTAGATGAGAGATAGATAATAAGTATGTTTATTGTTGAAGCATGGTTGGTAATTAAAACAACTGTTAAAAGTTATAGTTAAATTAGAGTAGAGTTTGAGACACAGTTAAGTTAATAGGTACAAATAATATTAATAATTAATGTACGATTGTTAATACATAATTTTTCCCATAGACCTCCTGCTGCAGCGGTGCTACGACCGCTGGGGCTGCTTCTCGATCGGCGAGCCGTTCCTCTCGATCTACAGGCCGGTCAACCTGTTCCCTCTGCACCCGGACCTCTTGGACGTGCAGTTCCTGCTCAAGACCCGCGCCAACCCCGACCACTTCGCGACTCTCAGGCCCAGCAACGAGACCGCGCTCGCCCTCGACCCGAAGCGGGAGGTCAAGTTCATCGTGCACGGATACCTGGAGCACGGACACCAGAAGTGGATACAGGTGGGTGCATTCAAAGAGTTCTATATAAGGTAGAGACTGAACCTGGCAACAGCACCATGGACCAACACGGAGACAATATAGGGTGGCATGTGGGGCCCGATGGCCGAGTGGTTTGGATCGCAGGCCATAACGCTAGCAGTCCGCGCGCTGTAACAGGTGCGGGTTCGATTTCCGCCTTTGCCCTGGGTGTACTTCCTCTCTCAGTATCAAAATTATAAATTAGCTAGGACTTTTGCCACTCTATTCGGGCTCCGTAGTGAGCCATGGCCGCCGATGGCAGCTCAGTACGAGTCGTTCCTCTACCCTACTATAGAACTCTTTGGGTGCATTATGATATCGTCGGTAAAATGACAAAACCTCGAATGTGCAAAACCAGAAATGTGCAAAGGGATGGGGAAACAGGTAAACTGGTTTTTGGCCTCGGTTAAAATGGGCAAAAACATTTCTTTAGCTAAACCGGTTAAAACTGAAGAACCGGTTTAAATAAAAATTTTAAACGGCTAAACTGAAGGTAAGGTAAGGTAATCGTTTCCGGCTGCCTATTTCTAGCCTCCTTCATGAGCTTTAACACAGCCAATAACGCCTCGTATTTTAGAACCCTGGTCAAGTGACGAGGTCGACACCTGAGCGGGCACCCAACGGAACTTCGAGCGACATCGTACGCTAACGCCGTCGGGACTTTGGACTCCACAGATTTAACGAGCACGTCTGTCCCTGTGTACTCGGGCCCATCCGTGATGAGGATTTTCTACTATTTCCAGCACAGATCCGATTTATAGGATGACTGGCAGTAAGTGGGATTCGAACCCCCGCACTCCTGAGAAGGTGGGTGCATTATAAGGCGCGTTCACATGTGCTGGGAAATTGGCGGCATTTAGCCGGCAATCTCGTGAAACCTTATAACCCCGTTCACATGTATTAGCCGACATTCAGGAAATGCGTATTGGGTACGTCACATCCTTCTACGGTTTGCTTGTTTTGATTTGATGCTCGAGCTTCGAGATCTTGTGTTCTTTCTAACGTTTCTTTGTTAGCGATGTCGTCGCAAGAATTACTAAAAACAATTATTTTGTTAAAAATTCGTGGACAGACATCTATCAATTTTATTGATGATGAACGGACTTGAGCAGTTGTTTTGGAGGATCCCTTTTCTTTCAATAGATTAGCGATTTCCCCAAACGCTTCGATATTTCGAACTGTTCCGTCAAATTTATGAATTTTATCTTCATGTTCATACGAAGCTAATAAAAACAAGTCTTCAGCATGGGTCCACTTGCTCGCCATTTTTGCTTTTGTTGTGAGTGATCACCAAAGCCGAAATGCATCATGGGGGGGTAATGAAATCGTTACTACCCAGGCAGTGGGTACATTTTCGCTACCGCAATTTTCCCTACAGAGGGATTTTCTTTCCCTATAGCCGGCTAATAGCCGGCATTTGCCCTGCATGAGAACGGGCCCTATGATATCGTCGGTAAAATGACAAAACCTAGCTCGAATGTGCGAAACCAGAAATGTGCAAAGGGATGGGGAAACCGGAATCAGGTAAACTGGTTTTTGGCCTCGGTTAAAATGGACAAAAACATTTCTTTAGCTAAACCGGTTAAAACTGAAGAACCGGTTTAAATAAAAAATTTTAAACGGCTAAACTGAAGGTTATTGTGAGTTTGCATTACCGTCGCACCAGAGCTACACGACGGCAGTTGGCGACGGGCGTCTAACCACAGTCAAGTGACGAGCCGACACACTTAAACTGAAGGAAAAATTTAATGCAGTTAGAAAAATCAAGGATAATGGCGTCATAAAATATATCATAACGCTGCTTACGATGTCGCAATTAAAAGCTGCGTTGGGTGACACCTGCTTTCAGATGTCGACGTCCCATGATTGTCGTTCTAAATAACGACGCCCGTCGCCAATAGCCCTCTTGCAGCTCTAGTGCAACGATAATTCAAACCTAACCTAAATAGACAGGCTTAATAGTTCACCAACAAAGCAACTAGAACCGGGTTTTCAAAGGACCGGGTTTTAGTTACTTTTAACTGATCCCGGTTAATACCGGAGGAAAAAAAAGGACCGATTGAACCGAGAAACGGTTTTTTTTTTCAAAAACCGCAAATCCCCAGAATCTGCACATTCGTGGTTTGGCGTTGGACTAAAATTTCTCAAATTTTAATAATTAAAATATGAGCAATTTTTTATATTATGTAATGTGGGCAATTCCCCAGTGTCGAACACATTTTTTTTTAAATTTTCCATTTAGGAACTAAAATTAGGCCGGTTCCGGAGCCCGACAGCCGAAAACCGCGATAGGGAAATAACCCCGTCAGAGACGAAATTAACTTAACTAAGAGCAATTAAATTATTAAATTTTGCATTAATATTTTTGCATTTTTTGCAGTCGGGTTTTCGGTTGCCGGGATACTGGCTAGTCGGGGTTTGGGCTGTCGGAATAATGTCTCAGACCTTAATTACGTGCGTCCCTTTTCCACGTATAGTGTTGCTTAAGAACAATATTATGTATATAGCAATATGTGGACAATTCCACGATGTCGGAAGTAAAAATTTCTTAAATTTTCAACTAAAAAACTACAATTATTTCGAGTAAATATATTTTTAATGGGTCGAACTAATTTTTTAAACTTACTCATATCTGAAGTATTATGAACTTTCCAAAAAAAAAAATTCTTAAACTTTGAAAATACAATAAAAAAAATTACGTCTGATCATGCGATTTTTTTTGTAAAAGTTAAAACATTTTACAGAAATCGTTGTTATAGTTCATAGCTATCATAATTTAAATTTTTTTTAAGTGGAAAATTTGAGAATTTTGTACGTCCGACGTCTTAACGTCCTGGAAGCTAATGGGTCTAAATTAGAACTGTGGCGCCAACAGTGACTTCGCAGTTACGTCAATTTTAGTCTTTTCTTCCCCACGAACAAACCAAGCTCCACTGACCACCCCGGTTAGATTTGTCCATTTATTGCTGTTCTCATTTTAGCTATTCTTAGCCTTTTTAATTCGAAAGAATTTAAAAAAATGAAAAAGTAGGTATTGGCATGCGGTCGATGTCTGTCTGTCCGTACCCCCCTTCCAAAATCAGTTCTATCATTCGGATCTTAAATTTTTTTTTGTTTGAAAGCTATGACCTCAGACACAACTTTCATACGTTTTGTCCGCCTGTCTATACGTCCGGACGGACATAAATCTACTATCTGTCGGTGAATTTCCCTTTGAATTAGCATTGAAATTCAATATTGAGTCATTTAAATCACTGTTGCCAAATCAACAATGGCATGGGAAACTTTATTTAAAAATATTTGAAGAAAAATAATTTTTCATGAATCATTTTGGAATGTCGTCATAAAATGTAGCACAATGTAATTCTTTGATTGTTCATTAATTGTTAACCAAGAAAGCGCCAAGGCATATTTTTTGCATACAATTCTGTTTAGTTTTAATTTACATTTATTTTTTAATGCAGTTTGGAGTAGTTTCATTATTTTTTTATTAATAAATATTTAATTATTCTTCGAACTACAAATAAATCGAGCAAACAATAAATAATATTAAGTTATTTGTGAAAGAATATTAAGGAAAATAGTTGATTTTGGCTTTTAGAAGTTTAAATTTATGGCTGGATGCTGGTGTTTAGCGATTTTTTTTTCTAATGTGTGCAAATCTAGTGTAGAAACGATTGTTGATGATTATTTACTGTTATGAACCTAGTTGTTTCCCGATTAGAATTCCAGTAAGTATTTAAGTAACAGGAAAGTAGGCTATTTTAGTTCTTTAAGAACTTCTTGTTGAACCTAATTAAATGAGCATTAAATGTTTTAATTTGTACAAATTGAGTACATAATAGTTGTGTTTATATGAGTGTCCCGCCATTAGTCATGAAATGTAACGAAAATAAGGAAAGAAGTTAATGTGGTCAGCGATATTGAGGGGGGAGGCAATTGCAAACATATAAATATTTTAAGATGCTCATCGATTGAAGTAATTCCTTAATCAATAGATATGTTTCAGGTCTTGAGTGGCAACAGAAATGCTAAATGAAAACACGTTCTTTATCGAGCAATGTGTCGGGTGGGAAGAGTGGAAAAAGTCACGTGGGAACAGATGGCCAATCTGAGCACCGAACATATGAAGAGCAATAATAAAATTTGGAAGAAATTTCGTTACCTGAAACAGCCCAATTAACCGATCAGTAAAGCATTCTTTTTAGTTTTGTTTATAACTATTTAATAGTTTGTACATTTTCGATAGCTCAATCAACGCTTGTTTAGTTTAGTTTAGTTTAGTTTGAATTATCGTCGCACTAGAGCTACACGAGGGCTATAGGCGACGGACGTCGTATTTAAGAACCACAGTCAAGTGACGAGCCGACACCTGAGTAGGCACCCAACGCAACCGTTAAAGGCGACATCGTACGCAGCGTTAGGACTTTAAAGGATATTTAACGTGCACTCCCTCTAAACGTGATATTATTCGCCGGACATTTTTGGCTGCACGGGCCGTTCATAGGTCGGCAGTTACTTTGGCGATGCCCGGACCCGAAACTGGGACCTTTCGCATGCTAGGCGAATGCCTAACCGACTGGGCTCCCCAGCCCCTCAATCAACGCTTGACCAGGGATAGGATGCCCTTGGTTGTTTATGTTTTCTCAAACCCAGTTGAGGAAATCAGAGCATTCTAATTTACATCCTCCTAAGTCATGGCGAGTTGTTGTGACACCGCCAAGCGAAGCGTGCAGCTGCAGCGAACCGCTTACCAGGAAGTGTTCAGTTAGTTAATTTTAATGTCGCACTTTATCAGCTGGGTAGCTGATTGGAAGACATTTACAGACGGAATATATTGGTCTGATCCATATCAGGATGCCATGCTTTTTGATCTTGAACTCTAACTATGATACTTTTAAACTTCGAGGAGAGGCCCAGGTGGCCCTAGTAGGTTTGATCGCAGACCATTATGCTAACAGTCTGCGCACTGTACCGGGTGCGTGTTCGAATCCCGCCTTCGCCCTGGGTGTACTCTCTCCCAAAGAGTTCTATAATAGGGTAGAGACTGAAACTTTCAACAGCAAGATGGATCAACACGGAAGCAATATAGGGTGGCATGTGGGGCCCGATGGCCGAGTGGTTTGGATCGCAGGCCATAACGCTAGCAGTCCGCGCGCTGTAACGGGTGCGGGTTCGATTACCGCCTTTGCCCTGGGTGTACTTCCTTTCTCAGTATCAAATTATAAATTAACTAGCACTTTTTCCACTCTATTCGGGCTCCGTAGTGAGCCATGGCTCAGCTCAGTACGAGTCGTTCCTCTACCCTACTATAGAACTCTGCTATCTCCGTGTCAGTAAAAATTCTCTCTTTGTCTGTCTTACTTGACGAAGGTTTATAAGCGGGTCTCTGATCAAGCACACAAACCGGAAAATATGCGGTTCAACTGCTTTTTCTCCAGTATTACCAGTACAAAAACAACCCAAGGAATATAGCACTTTTAGCTTCCTTACTACGTTTATAACGTAAAAATTGGAAGGTATTACAATCGTTTAGTCCATCCATCTGTATGTCACCCAATTTAATAGCCCAAACTACAAATGCTACAGGCAAGTGTGATACGTCAAAAAAAAAAAAAACTCTAAAATGTTTTGCCTCTATTTAAAATAGAAAAATATTACATATTTATTCTGTGAAATATAAATTAATTTAGCAAACGATAAGAAATAATTATTGAATTTTTTCGAAATAAAATAAATGAAAATAGCCCATTTTAGCGTGTAAATGTTTAAAATAGAATCAATACTGTGCTTGGCGCCTTTTTTCCTGTTGAACACAAAAGTTGTGTGGAAGCGGGCTGAGTAACAGATTCTGCTACGATATAACTACGATTCTGCTGTTTACGATATAAACGTAGTGTGGAAGCAAAAATGTAGCATTTTTTGTAGTGATTATATGTATTTCTCTTTTTTTAGGACATGATCCGAGAGATGCTGACGAAAGACGCCATCAACGTAATTTCCGTCGACTGGGCGGTGGGTGCGGCGCCCCCCTACACGCAGGCAGTGGCCAATGCGCGCATGGTGGGCGTGGTACTGGCGCACTTCATTGAGATGCTCAGGGTGAGTTGCACTGGCTCCTTTGCTCTTTAAGGGGATCCAATACCAGAATTTTTAATTTATGCATAGATCTGTCTCAATTTTTTTGTGTGGTCAGTCACGTGATTAGTTCTGTTCCTGCCGATAGATGGCGCAATTCAAATTGTAAATAGTTGTACATAGGTTGGTTGGTACATATATATTCCGATTTGTGTGCTTGATCAGAGACCCGCTTATAAACCTTCGTCAAGTTAGACAGACACAATTTTTACTGACACGCAGAGAGAAGGTACACTCAGGGCGAAGGCGGGATTCGACGCCGCACCCGTTACAGCGCGCCACATATTTTCTGTTATTAAAGTTAGAATAGGAAAACGAAATCTTGGCTCCTGTTGTGTTGCTTGTTTTTATCCTGAATCTTGAATAATACATCGTAGACATCCGAGAGATGCTGACGAAAGACGCCCTCAACGTCATTTCCGTGGACTGGGCGGTGGGTGCGGCTCCCCCCTACACGCAGGCCGTGGCCAACGCGCGCATGGTGGGCTTGGTACTGGCGCACTTCATAGAGATGCTCGGGGTGAGTTGCACTGGCTCCTTTGTAGGAAAAACTAGGGTTAGGTTTAAGTTTAAAATGTTGTCAAGAGATGGCAGCACCATGAATTTGAATTGTTTCGGTTTTATGGTTCTGGAAGCACTCACTACAGGGTGTAGCTATGGCTTCTTTGCTCTGTACAGGGTGGCGCAAATAAAAGTGGCTCAGCTTAGAAGTTGGGATAAGATAGGAAATGCCGCCAAGTCAAAAACCAATGCAATAACAGGTTTGCCACATTAAGCCAATGATCGCTTCAAAATTAAGCCCATATCCGCAAGATGTCCTCAACGTGGAATAGGAGGTGGGTGCGGCGCCCCCCTACACGCAGTCCGTGGCCAATGCGCGGCATGGTGGGCGTGGTACTGGCGCACTTCATAGAGATGCTTAGGGTGAGTTGCATTTGGTTTAGATGGGAAACAAGGGTTAGGTTTAAGTTTAAGGTGTTGTCAATAGATGGCAGCACGAAAATTGTTTCGGTTTTTATGGTTTTGCATTGATGAACACATAATTTGATGAACACATAATTTGAAAATTTTCTTTTAGACATAACTGGTTTTGTCACCTATTTCGCAATTTTTTTTAGCTTAAATCTTAAATTCCTAAGAAAAAATAAATAAAATCTAAATCCTCTCTCGCTTTTTTTTTAAATCATCAAACAAAACATCCTTTATAAATTGTTCTTAATTCTGTTCTTAATCTGGTCGATATCTATTAGTAGAATTCACGTTTTTTTTTTGTTGACCTAAAATTTAAAACGTATTTATATCGGTAAGGAATTACCATGCTTCACGTGTGTTCCAGACAAATTACTCATCATTCTGAATCGTCCTCAGTTCACCGAATAGTAAAGGCGCTGGCGTAATCCCTTGAACATAATTTTATTCAAATAATTAACGGCACAAGTCTTGGAAGTAATTTCGAGTCAGCTCCAAAAGTAAATTAGAAATGGAAAAGTTTGTTTTGTTGAATAAGTTTGGATTTCTCCAAAGTAGTCATTTAAGATTCTAGGTCTGTCGAGGATTCGAATTCCTGTCTTGTCACACTTCGTCCAGCAAAATGGAGAGACAAACGGACTCTCGAAAACAAATCAAGCTAATTTTACAGCCATATAGCACCAAAACTTTAATTTTCCAGCCCCATCCTTCGGTTCCATGAAATAAATAATCCCCTTGCTTTCCTAGGACGTGTACTCGATCCCCCTGAGGTCCATGCATCTGATCGGCCACAGCCTGGGAGCTCATGTCGCAGGGTACGCGGGAGAAAGACTCAACCGGCTGGGACGGATTACAGGTACGCCATCCCTCCCCGCTTAGATCATGTCAATATTACAATTCTGACATCGGGATATGAAGACGAAATTGAGAGACGTTGTCCTGTACGTTACTACTGTGGGAACTGAGAAGGGAGGAGATGCACAGTTTGATTCACAAAACTTTAATTAATTAGACAAACAAACAACTACATGGACCGCAGACCATGGTTTCCGCAGAAAACTTATTTAATTACCAATTCAAAGCACCTCACCCACACGACCGCAGCCGTTGGTCTCCGTGTTTGATTCACAAAACTTTAATTATTTAGACAAACAAACAACTACATGGACCGCAGACCATGGTTTCCGCAGAAAACCCGCCATCCCTCCCCAAATAGCTTAGATCATGTCAATACAGTGAAACCCCGATTTTACGTCCCCCGAATCTACGTTTTTCCCGCATTTTACGTTTTTTTCATCAGGTCTCAGTTTTTTCCGTATATTGTAATGTTAATTTAACCCGGATTGTAAGTTTGTTATTTATGGAATTTCCCGCATTTTACGTTTTCCCTGGAAAGTAAAAAAAAAAAAAATTGTTCTAAAATAAGAAATATTTTTCCCATTCCACAGGCTCCTGTTTTCTGAAACCCGGTTTCTTCTCCTGGATCATGGTTTGGCTTTGAGAAAGTGGGTGAAAAAAATTCCAAGAAACGAAAAGTTTAAAAAAATCGCCGTACGATGAGCTGGAAAATATCTTAGTAAAGTGGTTTAAAGAAGCTCGTGCCGCGAATGTACCTATAAATGGCACGATACTAAGAGAAAAGAGATTTTTGCATTCTATGTACTATTTCCCGTATTTTAAGTTTTTCCCGTATTTTACGGTTTTTTTACCCAGTCCCTTGAGAAACGTAAAATCGGGGTTTTACTGTATTACAATTCTGACATCGGGATATGAAGACGAAATTGAGAGACCTTGTCCTGTGTTACTACTACTAGGTATTTTTTTTACTTTCAATCAGGGCCGGATTTAAAGATTTGCCGCTTGTAGGCTACGATTGATTTGCCCTGTCACAATATTCTCCCCCTTCGGGGAAAGGTAGCTGGTTAGCTGCAAAATAGGGTGGTATGTGCTGCTTAAAATAGATACACATATTAGAATCATCTATGTACCTTTACACTCTAAATCGAAAGTGAAATAGGCGAATTTTTTAAACGGTTCTGCTATTTTTCTTTCAACTTCGAAATCCGGGAGGAGGGGGTGCACTTGCCCTCGCAGCGACCATGTTTGCTACGAAATATTAGTACTATATATACACATTAATTTACACATTAATGTAAATTATTTGTTTTCTTTCTTAAAAATATTCTTACCTTTCTAATAATTTTGTTTATGCCGAATGGCTTTAATGGTCGTAAAATTTGCCGCCCCAAAAAATTCGCCGCTCTAGGCTACAGCCTATTTAGAAATCCGGCCCTGCTTTCAATTACCTAATATGAAATTTAAGGTAGTGAATGGGGTCGAAAAGACGCAATGGAGATTTTGTGTTTTCTACACGTTTCGGAGGGGGCTGGTTCCGAAAATTTCGGAACATTGGTCCGCCCGTCACAGCTCGAACTAAAAGGACATCAAATTTGTAGAAGCCTCAGTCTATCAAAAGGATCCTCAAAGTGGACATGAGTTACCTCGTCTTTTATACCACTACTATCATTGTTATTCAGAATACTGGTCGGAACGCAGTGATACATCTGCGCCCTCTAGCGTGTGGATGATATATTGAGGTAGGTTGCGCGAGTGGTAACCGCCACACCACTCCCCTCCTAGAAACGGAGTTAGTAACCGTGAGCAGGCTGCTTCGCTGTGCGTTGTGCTGCGTTGAGTTGTGTGCCACCGTTGAGTTGAGTTGCGTTGAGTGCTTTTAGCAGCGAGTAGCAACCGTGGTTGAGCGCATCGTAGCAGGAGCGTCGTTGGAGTGGGTGACGATCACGTCCTCGGGTCACCACTGTAGCACCCACAGTCTATCAAAAGGATCCTCAAGGTGGACATGAGTTACCTCGGCTTTTATACCACTACTATCATTGTTATTCAGAATACTGGTAGGAACGCAGTGATAAAGCTGCGCCCTCTAGCGTGTGGATGATATATTGAGGTTGCGCGAGTGGTATCCTCCCCAAATTTAATACACGAGTTCTTAGTTCTTTCCGGAAAATCGCGCATGAGCAAAGGGTAGCTGCCATAGAACATTCAAGTTTAAAGATATTGAAATTACTTTATAGGGTGTATACTTACCTTTAAAGGGTGTATTGATTTATTGAGTGGTTAATGGAAATCGTGCCGTGTTACACACCCTTCCTTAAGTTAAAACTTGCTTTAAATGTCAACTGCGCTAAAAACGTCATTTAAGCGAAGGAGCGTCAGTTTTTCGAATAATCAGTATAATCACGAGCAATGGGCTTGTTTCACGTGGGATCTGGCAAC
Organism: Oedothorax gibbosus; assembly: GCA_019343175.1. Classification (NCBI taxonomy): domain Eukaryota; kingdom Metazoa; phylum Arthropoda; class Arachnida; order Araneae; family Linyphiidae; genus Oedothorax; species Oedothorax gibbosus. The sequence continues at coordinate 101,196 of JAFNEN010000868.1, read as the reverse complement.
AGCTCTGCAGTCTTGTTTTCATTGTCTCGAATTACTTTTGTTGGTATTCGAAATTGAGTTTTCTAAGAATAAGTTATTTTAGTTGTTATTTTTTTAAACTTTTCTTGCTGTGCTGTTGGTTGTTTTAATCATTTATCAATGAAAACTTGCATTGAAAGAAGTTAAAAAAAAATAACTAAAATATTCTTAGAAAACTCCATTTGGAATACCAACGCAAAAGTAATTCGAGAAAAAATGAAAACAATACCGCGGAGCTGTTGCCAGATCCCTCCTAAAACAAGCCCCACCCGGACATAATAATAACGCATTTCCATGAATCCACCTCATCCTTTGAAAGGTAATTTCACCAATGCTTGAACTTTAAGATCAACACACACGATTTGTCTTGAATGGTAGGGCTTTCCGTATTGTTCTCTTTTTTTGTTGCGAAGCTAACAGCGCCGCCATAGCGTAAAAAAATATTTTTTGCTTTATTCTTAACACAGGTTCGTGTTTTGAAAAAAAATATATATAATGAACAAAATTATTTCAAAAGAATCATTCGAAAAGAGGACTTAACCATCACTTTTTATTAAATGCAAATTTTTTAAAGTTTACTGCTGAAAAAGTTTTTTGCAATACCTTCGGCATTTCTTTGTGCTACGCCGTTTTTTTATACAAATAAAGGCCGAAAAGTGATTTTCAGAAGCTAACCATTCTGATAAATCCTTTTAGAGTTCTTAAAATTAAAAATTAAGTTACAGTATAGTTAACTTAAAAAGAATATATATATCCGACCGTTGTGCTACGTCATTTTTTACGACTCGGTTGAGCATACATTTTACATAACAAATAACTCGAACAACGACTCGGTTGCATATAAATTTCAAAGACTGAAATGTGATTTTCTGATTTGCCATCAAATAAGTTCAGTTTTTAAAAATTAAATAATATTCTTTAGTAACAAGAGCGTAAAACAAAACATCCACATGAAAAGCCTGGTATCAGGAGTTCATATAGATTTGGGAAAATGATAATTTTACAAGCGTTTTGAGCGACCATTGTTGGTTATTGATTTCTTGAGAGTGTGCAATATCATAGACCTGGTCTAGCTCTGCTGGGCAGCAGGGATCAGCAACAACAACAATTTTACAATAATGTACCCAGTTTTATTTTGCAACTTTGAATTAAAAAAAAAATACAAAAGAAATTGAAATTATTCTGGGAACTCTCTTATTTAAACAGAGGAACAGATACATCTAAACAAACACCATATTTAACATTAACGTGGTAAACATTCCACTTTAAATTCATACAACTCCATAGGTATAGTAACGCTACGTTAAATTTTCGAGCTCGCCAAAATTCGCCAATGAACAGACCGGTCATTATAGTTGCACAAATTAATTAAATAAACGTACTCTGAACTATACAAGATTTAAAAATTGTTTTATAAAGTTTTGCATTTGTAAATACAATCGAAAATTATTTTAAAAATATCGCACTGCATAGATATGTATAATGTATATAGATCCGAAAAAAGCAAGAATTCGAAATAAATGCACTACAAAATAAAAAGTGTGTTTCAGATACGCTTAAAATAAATACTGATAAATATTTAAAGATTAATGCTAAAATAATAAACTTACCTTTTAAATAAACAGTTTTAGTATCTGAAGAATAGATTTAAAATTCTCCAATGGTTCACGTTATTCCTCGGGATGATTTTATATTTTGACGTAGAAAAGAAATAAGATAACTCATATTTTTACGTAATAAAAGATTTTAAATTGATTATTTGATTTTTAATGTTTGATGTTAAGCACACAATAAAAGTATAAAGAAGTTTACTTTAGATCTTTATTTAAATAGCGACCATAAAAAATAATAGCGAAATTGTCACTGTTTGGAATAAAAACTAAAATCGTCTGCTGATTAGAACTAAAAAAATATCATGTTGCCATTTCTGTAGAACTCAATAAAATTTAAAGCAAAATACATAATTTATTTTAATGGGAAACTTTCTTATGATGTCACTCTCTCCATAGTGCGATTTCATTGGTTGTTTTGTTTTCTTTGACAAAGTGTTGAAACAAACCCATTAAAATTTTTTTAAATAGATAGTAATTGGGTTGTTTCAGATGACGTAGTAAAGTTCTATTTTATTAAGTGGGCGAAAGGTTTTTCAGTAATGGAATGTCGTTCTAAAATTTTGAAATAGTAGTTTCACCTTTCTTAGAGTTTTCAGGATTGTGTTATTTTTAACAATCTATTAAACATTACATGTTTAATAGATTGTTAAAATCATTAAATTTTAATATGAATCATTAAATTTTAATGATTTCAGTAAAAATAAAGTTTTTACTGTCTTTAGGAATGGGAAAGTTTAAAATGATGTAACTCTTTTATTTTCATTTTTATCCGTACTAGATTTCATTGGTTGCCTCGGTTTCACTTTCAAAATGACCAATATAGATAAAAGAATTTTTTCTTTCTAAGCAAGCTTTCTTTAACAAATGTTTGGAACAACCAACAGAGCAGGCAGCAAGAAGTTGGCATTTAAAACATTTAATAAGTAAAATATTCTTAATCCCATTTCACACCTTGTCACAACTACTTGCAACTCCCATAGGACACCATGCATTTAAAAGTTGCACTCAAGTCGTGAGATTTTTTCATGCGAGCACGAAATAATCTCAAGTTGCATGTACCATTAGCCAATCAGAATACAGTATTTGTTTGGCTACATTGTGGCGAACTAGACTTCGCCAACTCGTTGTTTATTTACTTTTTAAGATGCCAACTTTCCTTGCTTGCAAAAAATGCAAAAATCTGCGCAATTATAAATGGGTAGTAATTGGACGGCAAATATGGAAATTGATCTTATTAATGAAGTTCGGAAACATAAATTTCTGTACGATGCAAGCGATGCCCTGCAAAAAGATGAAACTTGCCAAATTGTGAGATAAATAATTTTTTGAGGAAACCCGAAAAACAAGGTTTCCACAAGTTACGAGTTGCATTTAGTTGCAACGGAATTGCATGTAGTTGTGCAGGTGTGAAATGGGCTTTAGACAACTCATTTTCGAACACCAAAACATAAGTAATTCCAAGCAATAAATGACAACAAACAGTTGGAGCTGTTGCCATCCACGACGTGAAACAACCCCATTACTGTTAGAGAAGATTTTGAGGTTGTTTTGTGGGATTTGTAACTATGAACTTTGAGCGCATAGAAGAATACTTATAAATCTGTTTGATATTTGATATCTCTTATGCACTTGAAGACTGAAATTTTATTAAAATGAATGGTTTTTGTTTGACTTGATATATTAATGGTGTTCAGGTTAGATGGTATTAAGAATGATTTCAATCAATTTGGCCTTGTTTGAATACCCCAATATACAACTAATAACTGCAATCGAAAGCTAAAAACTGACTTCCATTCCTCTTCTATCAAACCATTACTTAAAATTTTAAATAAATGGGGTTGTTTCACGGAGAATCTGGCAATAGATCTGCGGTTTTGTTTTTATGTCTCTCGAATTACTTTTGTTGATATTCGAAATTGAGTTTTCTAAGAATAAGTTATTTTAGTTGTTATTTTTTTAAAATTACAACTTCTTGCTGCGCTGTTGGTTATTTTAATCATTTATCAAGGAAAACGTGCATTGAAAGAAGTTGGAATTTAAAAAAAATTAACAACTAAAATATTCTCTTCGAAAACTCACTCCCGAATACCAAAACAACAGTAATTCGAGAGACATGAAAACAAAACCGAAGAGCTATTTCCAGATCCTCCGTGAAACAACCCCATTGTGTGGTAACGGGGACGTAAAACAAAACACCCATTAAAGGTCTCATGTTAAATAAAAACACGGAAGTGTAAAGGGGCTTGGTGCATGTAAAATCCAATGCTATATAATGTGATTGAGGTTTCAGGTTTGGACCCTGCGGAGCCCTACTTCCAATACACCATGGAGGAAGTGAGGCTGGACCCTAGCGACGCCCATTTCGTTGACGTCATACACACCGACGGTGGAAGCTTCATTACGGGAGGTAAGGGCACGTTTCAAATTAAGAGGGACTGTCAGTCCCATAGAGCTAATGCATTAGTTGTAGAGTCACAACTTCCTTCAGAAGTATTGCTTTGCCATGTTAGCCCTTTTTCCATAGGTATGGGAATCAACATAACATTGAAATGAAACAAATTTGAAATGAAAATGTTATCTAGTTATTTAATTATATATTTTTGAAGTTTTAAAATGCCAAAAATATACTGCAGATGGCGACACTATTTTATAACTTTATCAATTTAATAATTACATGATCGTATAATATTTTCTTTTCAATTTTATTTTAAATTGATATTATGATGATTCCCATACCTGGTGAAAATGGGATAACATGGCAATACAATTCTTTTGCAGAAGTTGTGATTTCAAAACTAATGCATTAGCTCTATGGGACTGACAGTCCCTCTTAATGGGGTCGCTTTTGTTGTATCTGAGCCGAATTTATGTACTTTGACAGCATTCTTGCATCTGAGCGAATTCTTGCATTACTGTTACTACATATCGTCGTCGGTCAAATGACAAAACCACGAATGTGCAAATTCTAGAAATCGGCGGTTTTCGAAAACAATGAGCTTAACAGTATTCGGTTCTCCATCTCTGCTTTTTGCACATTCGTGGTTTTGACGTTTGACCGACGATATTAGCTCTATGAACATACACTGCTCAAAACAATTAGGGGAGCACTTTGCTTACTTTTGTTAACCCTTTCAGTTTCAACTTCATATTTTTTTATTCTAAAAAATTTCAAATTTGTGAAATAGATTCATTATGCATCCAGAATGAAATGGTAAAAAACCGGGGAAAAAATCTTAAAATTTTAATGAAAATTTAAGGGGGAAAAATTGGAATCATAACTTTTGAATAAATTATAACAATAATTTTTTCAAAAGTTTACTTGTTAAAAAAAATTTAATATCGATTTTTAAACATCTAAGAATGCGAGCGTGAAGAATTTAGGGTCAATATATTTCATAAAATTTTTTGGGAGTGAATTTTATTTTATCATGTTTTTCATATTTTCATTTAATTAAAAGACATTATTCTTCCATCCAACTATAAATAAGTACGAGCTCAACGACTTAGTGAGAAAAAAAAATCGCAAGCTGATGATTCCAAATGGAATCATTGGGGATGAAAGGGTTTAAACCATGTTTTCCCCTAATTGTTGTGAGCAGTGTAGATAGAGTCATGACAACTGGTTCTAAAGTGTAGAGCCACTCTTTAAAACCCGCACCAGGAGTTTATGAGAATGTACAATGGGGTTGTTTCACGGAGGATCTGGCAATAGCTCTGCGGTTTTGTTTTCATGTCTATGTTGATGTCTTTTAACAGTGTTGCCACCAGGTTTAGGAGAAAAACACTACGAAAAAATACCATTTAATTCTAAAATTACAAAAACATACCATAAAAATACTAGCAAAGCGTTTCACTTTTTTTTTAAGTCACTAAAAAGATTCTAAAATGCAGCTAGTATTTTTACGATATTTTTTTGTAATTTTATAATTAAATGGTATTTTTCGTAGTTTTTCTCCTAAAACTGGTAGCAACACTGTTCAAAAAAATCAACATAGACATGAAAACAAAACCGCAGAGCTATTGACAGATCCTCCGTGAAACAACCCCATTCAAGTTTACTGAAAACATTTATCTGTATGCGGAGACATAAATTCGTATCTGGGTATCTCGCATTAAAATGTTTAATTCCTATTTTCTTTAAGGACTTGGAATGATCCAGGACTGCGGTCACGTTGACTTCTACCCGAATGGAGGAAAGAGACAGCCGGGCTGCAGCAACCAGAACGTCGTCGGGGCTATCGAGAAAGAGGGTGACCTGCTCTATGGTATACCTTCTCATTTTTACACTCTTTTGAACAGTCATTTTTAGCTACCAGCAAGTTTTCTATCGAATTAGCAAACCTTTCTACAGATGAGTGTGCAACCGCCTGATCAAGAGCCGACATGAGATTTCCACTAATGATATTTAAATGGATTTTAAACAAGAAGTTCTTAAAGAACTAAAATAGCCTACTTTCCTGTTACTTAAATACTTACTGAAATTCTAATCGGGAAACAACTAGGCTCTAAACAGTAAATATCATCAACAACCGTTTCTACACTAGATTTATACACATTAGAAAGAAAAAAAATCGCTAAACACAGCATCCAGCTATAACATCACATCAGTGAATCGTTCAACATTGTTTCACAAAATCTTGCTAATTCATATTTAGTAATGTTAACAATTGAACCAGGCCACGTTTGTCTTCAGGAATTGAGCATACCAATCATTGTCCTGATACACAGCTACGCCTACTCACATCTATGAGTGTCGGCTATGAGCGCCAGCCTGAGAAAGATTTGAGTACTGCCGACTATGCTAGATCCGTATGGAGACAACATCAAGCAAGTCGTAGAAGAAATTATCAAAATTCACGGACACATATAGAGTTCGACTCTCATGGACACGAAAAAAAAAAAAGCAGTACCAATAATGTAGAAGGAAGCAATTCATGGGGAATATTGCAAGTCTGGCCCAGCTCTATACACTTTAAAACACTTTCCCTTACATCATACGTAGTATTTCCGGACAATATAAACACACTACTTACCTGCTTTTCCTTCTTCTCTTCAGGCATCCGCCGCTTCATCGGCTGCAACCACATCCGCGCCTACGAGTTCTTCACGGAGTCGGTCAACTCGGACTGCCCGTTCTTCGGGTTCGCGTGCGACTCGTACGACTCGTTCTCGAGCGGCCACTGCCCGTACGGGTGCGGGGGAGGTGGGGAGCTGTGCGCGCCCATGGGCCTCAGGGCCGACGGGTGGGCCCGACACAAGAGGAAGGACCCCGTCAAGATGTTCCTGCACACGGCCAACACGGAACCTTTCTGCCGTGAGTGATTTTTATTGTAGTATAGCTTAATTTGTTTGCAAAACTCTCGTGCTGAGACCTTGTTTGAATACCAATAGATAACTGATAACTGCCATCGAAAAAAAAGCTACAAACTGGGTGAACAAACATGGAGCCCTTATGCCGTGAGTGTGTTAATATTATAGCCAGTCGTATCGGAACTCGGATTATAACCGAATTACTGTAAACATATAGTTATAACTGTATTTTAGGTATTAGGCTAAACTACTATTATATAACTCTATATCGCTTCTAAAAGACGCCCAGACGCCCGTACAAGCAGACCACGGGACTGACGCCCGAACCATTTCGATTTGGAAGATAACACTCAAAACCAGTGAATTTTTCGTGAACTTTCAGTATTGTGACTACCTAACCGTAATGATAGGGTTAAACTTAATTCGATTCGCTTTCGCCGCTTAATCGGCTGCAACCACATTCGCGCCTACGAGTTCTTCGGTCAACTCGGACTGCCCGTTCTTCGGGTTCGCGTGCGACTCGTTCTCGAGCGGCCACTGCCCGTACGGGTGGGGCGCCCATGGGCCTAAGGGCCGCGCCCATGGGCCGACGGGTGGGCCATATTCTTGAACTTAAGTTATGACCAACTAAACTTAACCCTTTCAGTCCCAGTAGTGCCATTTGGCATCCTCATGTTTCTGATCATAATTTTTAAAAAAAATAATAGGGCTGACATATATTGGGATTAATAAAAAATATTTTCTAATAGAAAAAAAGTTTGAAGAATCGAATGATGTGCTTTTTGATATCATAAATGGCTATAGACGATCAGAATTTTTTTTCTAAAATGATGATGCCAAATTGTCATTGTGAGACTGAAAGGGTTAAACTTAAAACACAATGTTGAGTTCCAAAAATGTTAGCTCTACTAAAATCTGCCCGTGCCTTGTGTAAGATGAAGCCCTTTCTAATACTGTCCCTTTTGTTTGTTGTCCAGGCCACCACTACATCGTGAACCTGCGCTGCTCGTACAGCAGCGAAGACAGAGGGGGTCGCTCCATGCATCACCACCACCCTAGCACAGCGGACAAGGGGAGGCTCTTCGTCAGGCTCACGGGCACAAAGGCACAGACCCCGGTACTGGAAGCGAAGAAAGAGTAAGTTGCGTTGAGTTATCGTCGCACTAGAGCTACACGAGGGCTATTGGTGACGGGCGGCATAAATTAGAACCGCAGAAGATTGAGTAGGACAACGTATCGCACCGTGCGCGGAAAAAGTGACATATCGGACTCTTTTTCGAGTTGTATAAATGCTGAAATAAAATATCTGTGAAAATATCTCGAAATTAAAAATATTTAGCGGTTAGAGCAAATCTTATATCGATTGGTAGAGCAGTTGGGATACGGTTAGCGGATCCTCATTTTTCTCTACAATGAAATGCAATGGAGAAAATAAACTTCAGACAATTTTTTTGAAAACTAGCATTTTGCCAATTAGGTCACTTCTGCGTACAGTGCGATATATCTTTCATGGGAACACTTGATCAAAAGAGTATCTTGTTATAGACCGCACAGATGATCAAAAGCAGTTCAAGGTCAAGACATAACAAATATCCCCCTTTTTTGTTACAGTCCCACAAAGTCTCTAAAAACGTAAGATGTACGAATAAAATATAGCTTTTACAAGATTATTATGAAAAAATTAAAATTCATTTCAAGATTGGATTATTCAGGATATAATGAAACCCACACTTTATACTCCACCACAATACTTTATCTAAAAAAAAACACCATTTCAACCAACTATGAAAGAAACATCATTTCAAGACACTGTGGCGACATGAACGAGAGCAGTTCAAGTGCAGTCGATTATAACAACCGCCTATTATTATAATATTTGTCTAACTGTTAAATTCTGTATTTGTAACTATAACATATATATTTAAACTCTGATGCATTTATAACAGTTGCTGCTGGGGCCGTAGTGAGCCTAGTGGTCAGCGTCTCGGTCTTGGGATCGGAAGGTCCTGCGATCGAGTCCCGGTACCACTGAAGACCTACCGAGTATATGCGGAGTACGTGCTCGTTAAATCTGTTGGGTCCGAAAGTCCTCTAAGTTCCCATACCAAATCAATACCTCTGGGGGTGACAAGCCAATTCTGGGGATCCTCTAGTTGGCCTCTGTCTCTAAAAATTAGATGGATCCACTTATGTGTGTGTGTTGTCTGTTGTGTCTGTCTTACTTGACGAAGGTTTATAAGCGGGTCGCTGACCAAGCACACAAACCTGAATATATATGTCTACCAACCAACCAACAGTTGCTGCTATTTACCGTGTACAATACCTCTGGGGGTGACAAGCCAATTCTGGGGATCCTCTAGTTGGCCTCTGTCTCTAAAAATTAGATGGATCCACTTATGTGTGTGTGTTGTCCTTTGTGTCTGTCCTACTTGACGAAGGTTTATAAGCGGGTCACTGACCAAGCACACAAACCTGAATATATATGTCTACCAACCAACCGTGTACACCTTACAGCATGTTTTTATGAGTTAGTTATGTTTGTTATGTTAGTTATTAAAAGTTAAGTTTAGCCAAATATGAGTTATGTCTCTTCTTCAATACATATTACTGTGACCATGAGTGCAGTATAACACTATTAAAAACCATTTCAACAATCTATTAAAAAACATGCATGTGTTGTGGTAAAGTAAAAACATTGGTTGCATACCTGACCAGTGACTGTTTTATTGCAGGTACGTCCACCTGGGTAGTGGAGTGGAGTTCCTGGTGTCTGCTGTGGAATTGGGGCGTCTCTTGAGGGTGGACGTGGAGTGGCGTTCCGCGGCTTCCCTTCTCAACCCCTTGACGTGGAGGCTGTTCGCTCCACCCAGGCTCAGGGTGGGGGAAGTGGCACTCACCCATCTCGAGACGGGAGAGAGGTAGGTTCGACTGTATTAATAGTACTGTGCTTGGCAGTCGGTACCTTTTTAGTGGTAACTCTGACATAAGATGAACTGGATGGAGCGAATGGACGAAAAACATTTGTAGAAGTATCGCAATATAGGTTTGCTTCGGCCATTCGTTCCATCCAGTTTCAAAAGGCTAGTGTTCAATCAGTTTCAACAGATAGCATGTCCGGGTCGCCACTGAAGAGGTACGGACCAGACCGGTTTTGATCCAGGAACCTCTTGTGCGCAAGCCTAATACGAAATCATCTGCGCGACAAAGTAATTACTTGGTAGGAGATCCATGAAGAGTGGCGTGAGAAGTAACGAAATATTTTCGGTACTTCGCTACTGCTAAAAGTAACTAAGTTACTTTCTGAAAAATCTAATGGCGTTACCGAAAAAAGTGGGTTCCGGACACAATCCCAAAAGCCGAAAAAAAATTCCGACAAGCCAGAATCCCGAAAGGCCATAATCCCGACAGGGACGAAATCCCAAATGGATCAAAATCCCGACAAGGACGAAATCTCGAATGGGTCGAAATAGATTTTTGTCCATTTCTCAATTTTTAAAAAAAAATATTAGAGATTATTTATTTATTTAGTCAGTTAGTTATTTAGTCAGTCAGATAGTTAGTTACTGACTAACTAGTTAGTCAGTCAGTTAACTAACTGACTAACTAACTAACTAACTAAATAAATAATCTATAATATTTTTTTTTAAAAATCGAGAAATGGACAAAAATCTATTTTCGGGATTTCGACCCTGTCGGGATTTTAACCCATTCGGGATTTTGGCTTGTCGGGATTTCGGCTGTCGGAATTATCTCCCAGACCCAAAAAAAAAACTAACTGTGACTCCAATCCTTGGTAAGTGAATGCTTTTGTTCCAGAGTGGTTTTCTGCGGCAAGGACGAACCCCTGGTTCCCCACAAGATCAAGACTATCTTCGCCAACCAGAGCTGCCCCCCAAGGCACCCAGAGGACAAGGGACCCAAGAAGAGACACCATGCAGAGTGACAGCCCCTTCTCCAGTTCCATCTATTTATTTGTTATTTATTGGTTTTACATGTGTATCACAGCAATGCAGAATAATAAAATATGTATTTACAAAAGCGGGCGATACTTCAGTTAATCTAGATTCACGAGCAACAAAGCAAACACAATGAATCCCTTAAAGAGGGATTGTCAGTCCCACAGAGCTAATGCATTAGTTTTGGAATCACAACTTCCGCAGAAGTATTGCTCTGCCATGTTAGCCCTTCTCCCCCAGGTATGGGGATCCACATAACATCGAAATGAAACAAATCTGAAACGAAAATGTTATCTACTTATTTTATTACTAGCAAATTTATACCCGTTCTTCGCACGGAATTAAAAAATATATCAAATAGATTCCAAATATGTGTACCATATACCTTGTTATAGGATCATAAACTTATTATTGTTTCCACTCGTTATAAATTATAAAATCTCGTTTCATTGCTTTAAAATTCCAAAATGAAAAATACGCTATAAAATGCACTCATAAATGTCATCACAATTCCCTCATAAATACATAAAACCTTTTAGCTCATTTGGCGTGTTTGGGAAATGATTTGGCGAGAAAATAGATATAGCTACCCACACCCATTATACAGCTCTAACACAATGACCTTAGAACAACCGACCAGCTTATAAATTATTTATAAAAGAAATTGCCTATTTGGCGAATTTTAGTTAATAATTTGGCGAGTTTGGCAACGTATTTGGCGAAAAAATAAAGACATATAACACTAATAGCTCTAGTGTGATGGCCTTTATTAACCATCATAGTTCCAGTAATAGCTTAACTATACATTTATTGCTTCAATATGCATATATGCAGTCAACAGAAAAATCAATGAAAAAATCATCAAATAAACCCACAATAAAATCCGGGAATGAAGACTGGCGGAATTACGTCACTTGAAACATGTCAATTATTTTTCAAATAAGGAATTTAGTTTCTGAAAGTAATGGTAAAAGAATAAAAAATAAACATTTTGAATTTTAAATGTTTTCGTTAAAAGTTTTATTTAATTTTTTCAGCCGATGGCATCAGGAAAGAGAAAAAATGATCCGATTTAAGCGAAATTGGTGTATTTTTTTCAGAAAATTCGAATTTTCTCTAAAAATGGAACAAATATGAAAAAACTAAGCCTCAGGTGCACACGTTAGTATTAAAGGGAATCTATCTTTAAAATTTCGAATTCCTGTGGGCAGTATAAGTAGGTCTTTTACGATCCGATAACAGACACACACACAGACAGACTCTTTCTTTTATTATTATAGATATATTTTTGAAGTTTTAAAACGGCAAAACTATACAGCAGATGGCGACACTATTTTAAAACTTTATCAATTCATAATTAAATAACCGGATGTTATTTTCTTTTCAATTTTGTTTTAAATAGATGTTAAATGATTATTTCCATACCCTGATGAAAATGGGATAGCATTGGCAAAACAATTCTTTTTCAAAAGTTGTGATTTCAAAACTAATGCATTAGTGCTATAGGGTTGACATTCCCTCTTAAATATGAAACCATTAAAAACCAGGCATGTGTAACTCTACACGACTTTCAACTACCACTCAATAAATCAATGAATTGTAATTATATACTCTATAATTAAAATTACTTTTGTAGAGGTACGGAGCGACGCGGTTTAGATCCAGGAACCTCTTGCACGCAAGCCCAATACCGAACCGTCTGCGACAAAGTACTCGGTTGCTAATATTGGGTATTTGTGCTGTTACCACCACAGTTTAAATTTAATACTATAATTTTAATTACTTTATCAGCACCCTCCAAAATGTATAGAAAAAACAATCTTGATTTCGGATTTTCGACCCCATATTCATTCCCCCTTGCGTTACCTTATGTTTCATATTAGGTGGTTGAAAGTAAGAACCGTAAAGCTATAAAGATTATTAGGGTTAAAATTGTACAATGATTTTTCATTTAAATGCTTTTGCTTTGCTTTTCAATATGATACATCTTGTTTTCTGAAAACGCTCTTTAAGCTTCTTTTGCAGAATAGTCTGCTTAAGCAAAAGTGTTTATACAGTGAAACCCCGATTTTACGTTTCTCAAGGGACTGGGTAAAAAAAACGTAAGATATGGGAAAAACGTAAAATACGGGAAATAGTACATAGAATGCAAAAATCTCTTTTTTTCTTAGTATCGCGCCATTTAAAGGTACATTCGCGGCACGAGCTTCTTTAAACCACTTTACTAAGATATCTTCCAGCTCATCGTACGGCCAACTAAGCCAAACCAGGATCCATGAGAAAAAAACGGTTTCAGAAAACAGGAGCCTGTGGAATGGGAAAAATATTTCTTATTTTAGAACAATTTTTCTTTTTTTTACTTTCCAGGGAAAACGTAAAATGCGGGAAATTCCATAAATAACAAACTTACAAACCGGGTTAAATTAACATTACAGTATACGGAAAAAGCTGGGACCTGTTGAAAAAAACGTAAAATGCGGGAAAAACGTAGATTTGGGGGACGTAAAATCGGGGTTTCACTGTATATAATAACAGAAAAACAAATATCTTACATATTTAAAATATATTTATTTAAAATATTTGTACATTTGAGCTTTCAGTCATTATTTACATGCATAAAAAAGCATTCAAGTAAAAATAAATATTGGATTTTTCAAATCTATTTTGTTTCGATCGACGCTAACTAGGATTGAAAATCGGTTATACAAAAAGAAAAATTTCATTGATTTTTTATAAATAGGCACCCACATTAAAACTAATTTCCATTTCATAAGCTATCCAGAAACAATGTTGGATCTGAGGAAATATTTAAAACCTCATTGTCCAATCGTGGTCCTTTACGTTCCTAAGAAAAAGAAAGAAAAGTTTTTTAAGCCCAATAACACTAGGTAAAAAGTAACTTTAAAACCTACTATATACTACGTGCATAATACATCTGTTTGCCTAAAAATTTAAATTTGAATAAAGTATGGTTTGAAGTGGATCAGCTTGTTCTAAGAATTTGTTTTAAAAAATCAATTCAATTAAAAATATAAAGAAATCAAGAATTGAAAGAACTTACTTTCATCATTGAAGTACGTTCGAAATTAGATCCATGGCAATTCCTAGGAAACAAAAGAGAAGAACTTATGATCCAAGCATAGTTTCATTAACATTAGTCTTCAGAATGTACTGACAAAAAAATTCTGTGGAATTTCCATTAATTTGTCTAGTTTTTCAAATATTGAAAACTGTTGTTTTAAATGAAGATTTAAAACATATCTTCAATAGAATGAAGATTATTTTTTTTAGATGTAGGTCCATGAATAAAAAATTATAATTTTCTTTAATTACTTATAATAAACAGTACATAACAATTAATGATTCAAATCTATCTTATTTCGATATGGTTGTCAAGACCAGTGGCAATATTAAAAGAAATCGAATAGACTGATAAAAAAAAATTCCAACTACGTACCCACAAACTAAAAAGTAACTGTTTTTTAAACTATTGAAGACCAATTTTGTGATTACCGTAAAAACCTTCCCTACCCAAAGTTAACTTTACGTTTTTTTTAAAAAAATTAGCTTTTTTTTGTGTTCTATATGATTGTTTAGTACTATATAAGGTCTTCATTTATCTTACGTTTATTTCATTTCAAAATGCTTTTTTTCACAGCAAATTTTCCTTCTAATTGTCGTAAATAAGTTTTTTAAATGATTATTTTAGGGCTAAAAAAATAAGTGAAATAGAAAAATTATGCCAATATTTTGTTCAAAGGAGGGTTGCTATTTATATTTCTGGCCTAATAATGAAAAAACAAATATGTAGCATCGAAATTGGTTTTATTGTTTTTCAAAATATTCTCCATGATGATAAATACACTTTTGCATGCGTTTGAACCAATTTTCATAGCAATTTTTCCAGTCCGATTGAGGTAACTCCAAAACATGCGTTTTGAATGCATCAACAGCTTCTTCGGGGGTCGAAAATCGTTGTCCATGCAATTTATTTTTGATGTGTGGGAATAAGAAGAAGTCATTGGGTGCTAAATCAGGGCTGCAAGGCGGATGACATCAGTTCTATATTTTGCTCTGTCAGAAATGTCTTTGTTTGAGTCGATGTGTGAGAGCTCGCATTATCATGATAAAGAATGATTCGCCTATTCTTCTGCTTTTTTCGAATTTCTCCGATGACTTCTGGCAAACAAATGGTCGTGTACCATTCAGAATTGACCGTCCTGCGTTGCTCTAATGCCACTGTTGCCACATGACCGTTAATGCCGAAGAAACAGGCAACCATTTGTTTCGATGTGCTTCTTCCTCGAACAACTTTTGTTGGTTTTGCCTCGTCTTGGAAGACCCATACTGCTGATTGCTGCTTTGTTTCCGGCTCATATGCATAGATCCATGATTCGTCACCTGTGTAGATGTTATACACAGCCTTTGATGCACCTTGAACGTATTTTTCCAACATTTCCTTGCACCAATCGACACAAGCCTTTTTTTGAGCGTTTGTCAGATTATGCGGTATCCACCGCGAACAATTTTTTTTTACGCCCAAATGTTCACGCAATATCTTATTGATGCTAGTCATACTAATGTCCAAAGACACCACTATCTCACGGTATGCAACATGACGATCTTGCTTTATCAGTTCACGCACAGCATCGATCTTTTCTGGCACAACAACTGTTTTTGGACGACCTGCACAGGATTCGTCCTAGATCGAACATCGGCCACGATTAAATTCGTTAAACCAGTTTTTTACAGTGCTGTAGGATGGCACTTTATCGCTGTATAAAGAATTAAGTTCATCGAAGCACTCATGTCTTGATAATCCACGTCGAAAGTTATGAAAAATAATCGCACAAAAATGTTCACAAGTCAATTCCATTTTTTGAAAGAGAACTTTTCAATTTACTGTCACCAACACAAATAAAGCTATAATGGCAAATCGTCTGAAAAATTTATGTTTAAAAATATCAAAGTTTCGATTAAAATCGTCTGCGGCCGCCTAGCAACACTTACTGTTGCAAAGGCCAGAAATATAAATAGCAACCCTCGTATATTTTTCGGCAACACTTTTACAAAGTTTACATTTCGCATTTTTAGTACTGACAAACAATCAATCAATTTACGTTTAAGTGAAAGAAACAAACCATTTCATTAAAAAAAACGAATCATTTTTTTAACAAATGACCTTAAAGAAACAATGTGGGATCATTTTAATATAAATAAAAATGGTTAATTTTTTTAATATTAATTTAATAATTTACCTGCACGCTGTCTTGGGAAGCCTGGAGAAGCCAACGGTGCGTGCTTTGCAGTCCTTGCATTCAAAAAACCTTTTGAGTGCCTTGTGACATTTCATTGGGTGGCACTCGTTCTTGCACCTTTCAGAAGCTGTATCTGCAGTGTACTTGCACTGCAAAAGCATTAACGATTCAGTTATGTGTTGCCTTATGACATTTAAGCATATTTGTGCCTATAGTCTAGGAAATCTCAGACTATAGGCACAACCTGTTTTAATGGCCCCTTCACGGATAATGTTATGTATGATTTCCAATAATGATGGTGCTATATGGCCTATGTATCAAATTTTTTCGACAATTTTATAGGCTTCCTCATAAACATTGATCAAAACAATCACGTTAGGTCTATTTCTCAGTCAAAATTGAGGAAAAAACAAAGTGGAGTATCAGATTTTTTTTTAGTATACTGATATTTTGGGGATTTACAGCATTTAGCATAATAGAAACTGAAATTTAGGGACCCTAAAATTTGGGGGCCCTCGGCCCGGGCCTAACAGGCCTTATGGAAGATGTGTATATCTATATTTTTGTGTAATCTGCTTAGTGGCGGGCCTAGCACTGTAATCAGATGTCTATTGAACTGTCCCCTGGAAATAAAAATAAATACCAGCCCCTTTTTAAAAAGAGGCCTGTAGCTGAAGCAGCTAAGACTGAATTGGAATGTCTTGGAGCACCCAGGTTCAAGAAGTTGTCGCCCAAGGTGTGCCTTATAACATTTAAAGGGGGCCCTGTGAGCCTAGCACTGCAACCAGAGGTCTATTGATCTGTCTCCTGGAAATACAGTCCCTGGACAAATTATTAGATGCACTGTTTTTTTTTTTAGTAATTTTATGTTTCTTATGAGTTTTTATGCAATAATGGTATATTTTAACTACAACATTATTGATTTTTATTTAAAAGAATTGTTGTAGACTACATATTTGTATTTATTTTTAACATATGGCAACACTGTGTTGACAAAGTAATACAAGAACATAAACAAGTACAAACCTGTACGAGCTCCTAGAAAAGATTATTTATGTGTGGAATCATCATCCTCAAATGCAGGAGACAGTACAGTCTTGCATGGATAGCATGCTGCGCAGAATGATAGCTTTGATAGCGGCTAAAGGTGGCTCCACTCAATATTGACTTTTACTAACATTTATTTCACTTTTTTTAAAAACTTAATAAACTTATGCTTTTCTAAATGAATGCTGTTTTATTTATGTCAAATAAATCGGTAATTGATAGGATAATATGAAAATAAAAAACAAATCAATTTAAAATAATAAAACAATACAATATCACCCTGCAATTAATATTTTACATGAAATCTTGCAGTGCGTCTAATAATTTGTCCAGGGACTGTAAAAATAAATCCCCGCCGCTTTATGAACAGAGGTCTGTAGCTAAAGCAAAATTCAGCTAAGACTGAATTGGAATGTCTTGGGGCACCCAGGTTTAAGAAGATGTCGCCCGAGGTGTTCATTTAGAAGCAGAAAAGGTTTCACACAGAGAATACGAGCTGCACTTTCATCCTTTAATCCCCTGCGTAAAGGATCATCAGAGAAAACCCTCAAAATGAAAGATGCCTTCCGAGAGTACAGTGGTCAGTAAGTAGGCCGATAGCATTACGACTGCTGTTACGATTACAGTCCCCGGACAAATTATTAGACGCACTGCAAGATTTCATGTATCAATCAGTGATGAACAAAATACCTTTAGAAGGACATTGTGTTCCTAAACTTAAGCTATTCAATAGAAAATACTATCTTCTATACTTAATAATATATCGACATCTTTTTAATGATACGGCATTCTTTGGTATGTTTTCATCATTACTAAAAAAATACAGTGCGTCTAATAATTTGTCCAGGGACTGTAAACCCAAGAAGCTCTTTATGACGAGAGCTAGGACAGTCCAAGTTCAGCGCCTGTCTTTGATCAAAGTGTGTTAGTAATGTAACTGCTGTACGAATCTCTTTTTGTCTAAGTAATGCCTTGGCTGAAGCACTCTACTTGAGCTTCTTGAATTTTGATTAAATTACAACTTTATTAGTTGGCATAATAAATTAAATGTTAACTTTTGGAGGGAATTGCCACATTACGTCCTGTTACTAATAAGGTTCAGTTTCATTTCTAGAAGATTTTAGATATTTGGGATTTTAGAGATATGCTCACTGCCATTTCAAATGGTTATTCACTTTAAGTCGACATCCGAGTCAAAGTCAATATAAATACAAAGTAGGAAAATTTGTAAAAGTTACAGAAATTCTGGTAATCAACAGCATTTAGCATAATAGAAACTACCGTATATACTCGTGTATAAGCCGAGAAATTTTGGACAAATTTGGTGCCGTAAAAATCGGGGTCGACTTATACAAGAGACATCGATTTTCCGAAAAAAATAAATACCTAATCTTCAAATTAAAACTGAATTTCAATCAAACTTAAGGTTTAAATACTATCTATTAAAAATAAAGACACAAAAGCAGTTAAATTTTGAAGATCGGCTTTCTGTGACCTTGGCAGCGTGGTCTTCACGCTTCATGGAACATAGTTTCCACTAAGCTTCTCCATTCATGGTCAGCAATGTCAAGGACACTCGGAGACGAAACCCGTTTTGTTTTCATTGGGGTTGAAATTTAGCTTGCAAAATAAATAAGAAAAATTACGGCCCGTCATTAACCGGTTTCTTCTTTTTTTCTTCAGAAGGCTAGCCTTATTTCCTACCTGGACTAATACACGAGTTACCGATTTTGGAAGGATATTTGGTTTAAAAATGGGGGGTCGACTTATACACGAGTGTATACTTAGGGACCATTAAAATTTTAGTGCCCTGGCACGGACCTAACAGGCATTATAGTAGATTAGGCCCTGGCCACCTGTGATACATACATAATTATTTAACTAATATCAAACTATAGGTTTCGGTGCTAAAATTGTGGGGTCAGAAATAAGAAAAGCCACTCTTACTCTCAAACAGGACACCACATTGCAGACAATTTCTTTTGTTTTGGACATTTTCTCTTCCATTTGTTCTTTCTTCTCCAGTCTGTTGAAATAAGCAGCTTCCTTTTCCATTTCAGCCTGGGACAAAACAAAACGATATTAGGAAGCTGTTGTTTAATGGAATGGCTGATTAGTTTAATAAAATCCCACAAAAAAAACATAACATTCCTTGCATCGTTTAAATTACACTCTGTATTCACTTCTTTGAATCAGGGTTGGGTTTTTCCCATCCAAAACTAATATTTTTCCCTTCCCAGCGGGAAAAATTGGTAAATACTGGGAAATACCTATTTCTGTCTGAGAAAACTGGGAAATACATTTCTTTCTGAGATAAACCTTGTCTGGGAAATTTTTTTAATTAATTAAAAGGTTTTATAAAAGTAAACATCCTAATCTTTGTATTCTGGCTGTCAATGCCATTGTGCGACTATCTGTGTAGGGGATCCCTTGTAAAGCTCAGCGCTTTTTAATCCCCTTTATCACAACTATAGCCGTTATAGTTTGCTAAAGCCTAGTAAAATTGTTTGATTTTATTTCCAGATTGGCAGATTTAGCAGACATAACTCAATAATTATTTATCCTATACAATATTTTAATCAATATTTACCACAGACAATATTTTAGTAATTATCTAAGTTTATGCAATCAGCACACTTAAATAATAAACAAAAGTAAATGATTGTTATATTACTATATTTGTAAAATAATTTAGAAATATTTGTCAATTTTAAACATCTTAAATCCATGATAAATATTTATTTAAATTATAAATTTAAATTATTTTAGTTACTCCCATTAAATAATATTTAGTAATTGTTTCAATAGATAGATTTTTTTCCAGGCGGGAAAAACAATTTTTCACAGGACGGTAAATACCAGTTTGTACCATGGTATTTACCGGGGGTGGTAAAAACCATGCCAAACCCTGCTTTGTTTCTTTGTTACCTTTTTTGTGTTGTAAAACGTCTTTATAACTTTTTCACTAAACCCTGCTTTGAATCATTATTTTTAATTAAATCCAAACTATTCCTCTCACATGTCCCGTTTCCATTTTATTCCTTATTATTTATATTATGCTTAAGATAATAAGCACCAAATTGTACTGCAAAAAAAATAGTCTTTGGACCACATAATTATAACATTTAATAAATTTTCTCAGTTAAAAATCATTTAAATGAAAAAGTAGATTTAAGAAAAAAAATTTAGAATATTTTTTTTTGGTTAGAACGTTGAGCTCATATATATTTATATTTCAATTCAAATCGGATTGTGGGCCCCCTAGTCTAGAATATCATAAAAACTAGGGATGCACCGAATACCAAATTTGGCCGAATACCGAATTACGAATATTCGGCCAAAGTCTAAGCCGAATATTCAGCCTACCTAAACCAATTTTAATTTTTGTTGGATCTAAGTATGTTGTATTTATTATTCCTCAATTTCAATTAAACATATAAGTACACAATCACAATAATTTTAATACAATATAGCTATTAAATTTTTAATTGAAGCAACACAGAATAAAGTAGTACTCGTTTGTTATTAAAACAAACCTTTTAGAAAGTGTAAATTGGTAAAATCCCAACACGAAAACAGAAGTATGAAAACAAAAACAGAAGTAGGTGGATCCGGTGTAAAATGAAAATCAGAAAAATATTATTATACAATTAAAATGAATTTTTTTTATCTTTTAGTGAAAACATTACAGTTGTTATATATATAGTAATTATTGGGTTTTTTTAAAGCCCACTAATTGTAACTGTTCACTTAAAGAGACATGTTTATTTAATATAACTTGAGTAAAGCTTGATTTAACATTATAAATAACTAAAACTTAAGAATTTGAGTCTATTATAAAAGAAAACAAGTCCTGTTTGGGAATTTTTGGACATTTTATAAGATGATAACTTAAAGAAATTTGGAAATTTTTAAATTTCACTATTCGGCCAAACCGTATATTCGGCTAAAGTGGCCGAATACCGAATAGTAACCGAATATTTGGTGCATCCCTAATAAAAACACAATATTTGTTATTCAGTTACTCAAAGTACCTAGTGCAATATTGAATTGTTTTTTCTACCTCCAAAATGAGTTAAATGGGCATATCAGTTTAACACACAATTTAAAAAATGCTGCATAATTTAACTTTGAAAGTAGACATAGTTTTTAGAAGCAAACTATGGTAAAAGAAACTAACATTTAATACACCAAGAAACCTCAATTTTAGTAATTGTAAGGGATTTTCCCCTTACAAGGAAGAGTAAACATCTGCTTTAGTTGGATGAAGTGTTTTGGATGTTCAAAGTTCTGTATTTAATTACAATAAAATAGTTAGGTATTAAAATGTGAACCATTACGGCTTTTAGAGCGAGGACCGAGAACGCCCACCAAGCCCATACAACCTCACATCTGGAGGTCTAATTCAGAAGTGCGCAATAACGCATCAAATTGTATTAGTCGAACTGATCACGTGGCCTTCGAGAACCTTCTAGAATCATGACTCAGTGCTATCTGACGCAATCTTGTGGTTTTATTTAAAGATTAGATTTTATCTGGCGCGTGTCAAGGCCACAGAAGATGAGGTTGACAAAGGTGTAATAGGGTATAATTTTACAATATTTAGTGGGAATATTGTTTCATACAGGGTTGGGTTCTTTTAGAACAAGCATTGTCACATTCATTATTACATTTTTTTTTCATTATATGTATCTGAGGAATCTTTCAGAATCCATTCCAGTTCAAAATCTAATAGTCTACCAATAAAATATAAAATAAAGAAAACTATTATTACAGAGACAGTTCCGAAAAGAATAACTTAAAACGACAAGGTAGAAATCTATAAATGGGTGTCTTTACCATTTCAATTTCATAAGCGTGGCTGGAGCCTCGTTTAAGAATGGCTTTCACCTTTTCTGAATTCAGGTCAATGGTGCCCAGAGTACTTTTGACAACGGAAGATTTAGGTTCATCAGAAACCACTAAAAGAAAATAATTTTATTTTGAATTAAGTAGCATATTGATTATTAAGCTTCTACTGTATCTCAACTAAAGAAACAAAAAATAAATTTATGAAAGAAATCTTTTTAACAGACTAATAAATACTTGTTTGCAAAACATATATGAATAATATAAAAAGCTATTCATATAGAACCAGCAAAAATATTGAGTTAAACTAAAACATTAGCTACATTAAAATATTCCTTTTTACATTAAAATCAACATTAGAAGAACACTTTAAGAGGAACTTTAACACAGCCACAAAATCCTTTTAATTTTAAAACACAACGTTCAATTGACAAGGGTGAAGAACAGCGTGTAAAATACTTTTTTTTGTGTGTATAGCAGTTCTGCTACACCAAAGTATTTGTGTGTAGCAATTTTTAATTAATGCATAGCACTTTTGAGTATTGTCCATCTTTATCGACGCACCGTTAATTCCGTTGATTAGCGATGCGTTGAAATTTTTTTGACATTTTAAGTTATTTGTGTGCTTTGCACATAAAGAGCACATTATTTTAGTAACAACGTTACCGTTAGATTTGTACTTCAGCCACACTCATTATTCGGATTCAACGACGTGATCCAGTTTTTAACAGTTCGTAACTGAACCACCATATTTTACTTTCGTTGATTTTTGCAACACAAATAATAACGAATTGGAAATCTCGCTAAATCTCTCTGTTCTGGCGCGATTATCGGCGGTTTGTTTTACACTTTTCGCTACGCACTTCCAGTCTGGTATGGAGTTGAGATGTTTCCCTGCCCGAAAGAAAAGCGGCCAACGGATTCGAATTGAGATAGAGCTCCATGACTTAGACAACTGAACTGAAGCGATCTAACTTCGAATCGTTTGCAAAAACACCATGGTTATGACAAACGGAGATGCTTTGTGAGTATCGCAATTAAATGCGATACAAAGCTAAATCGCTATCGCAAGTTTTCATTTTGGTGTCGCGTTTCGCGATGCGATACCGCTTATTTTACACGCTGGTGAAGAAGCTCAAAAGTAAAATTGTATTCAAGTCATTGTTTGAACAGGAATAATTTACCTTTTTCTTCCTCAAGACTCTTGTCCAGTACAGCTTTGACCTTTTCAGTCACTTTGTCCGAAACTTTTACGGAATTCGGATTATTCTTCTTTATTTGCCCTTTTTCTTGGATTGTCTTGATGGCTTTCATCTGTAATGTGCACAGACGCCGTTAGGTTTTCTTAAAATAATAGTTTATTCTCACAATTGCAAGAAAACCTTAATTTACATGTCTGTCTAAACATTGTTCTTTTAGAAAAGCGTTAAGCTACGAAATTTCCATTTTTCAAGATAATTAAAAGTAAAAAATTTTTTTAAAAAAATACAATTTTCTGTTCAGAACTTTTAAAATTTCTTTTTGTAATTCCAAAAAAAGGAGAAAATTGTTTAAAAAAATACTGATCTTGCACACAATAATACAATTGACATTAATTATCAAAGGACAAATATTTATGTTTCAAAATTACAACTTTTATCATCCAAATACATGTGACTAATGCACTATAACAAGCTACTAATTATTCAGAGGTAATTCAAAACAAACATAAAAAAAGCTTAATACATATAAAGTTTTTTTATTACTGTAGTCAGGTAAAATATCAAAAATTTCTAAAGAAAATTGAGGAACTCTTTAGAAAAGGAAAAAAAAAATCTTCAACCCTTTCATTCAAAACTTTTTATTCTAAAAACCTTAATTTTTTAAATAAAATTTAAGGAAATATTTTTTGGAATCATAACTTGTGAATAAATTATAACAATAACTTTTTCAAAACTTTATATTTGTAACAGTAGTTAATTTAACTTTTAAGCATTTAAAAAAGCAAGCATAAAACATTTATGGCCAATTTGTTTAATAAAACTATTTCAGAATGAATTTTATTTTACCATGATTTTATACTTTCCTTTAACTACAACAAACATTATTTAATTTTTCAAAAGACAATTAATTCAATGATTCTTCTATCTAACGATACCAAAAAAAAATATATAAGTTGATAGAAAACTTTATAGAGAATTTAATAAAAGTTTTTTTTTTTAAATAAGTGCGAGTTTAACTTAGTGAGAAAAAAATCTCAAGCTAATGATTCCAAATGGAATCATTGGGAGTGAAAGGGTCTTAACGGGTTAGGTTAGGTTAGTTTGAATTATCATCGCACTAGAGCTACACAAGGGCTATTTTCGACGGGTGTCGTATTTTAGAACCACAGTCAAGTGACGAGCCGACACCCGAGTAGGCACCCAACGCAACCGTTAAGGGCGACATCGTACGCAGCGTTAGGACTTTGAAGGATATTTAACGTGCACTCCCACCACACAGGGTATTATTCGTCGGACATTTTTGGCTGCACGGGCAGTTTATAGGTCGGCAGTTATTTAGGCGATGCCCGGACCTGAACCTGGGACCTTCCGCATGCTAGGTGAATGCCTAACCGACTGGGCTCCCCAGCCCTGGGTCTTAACGGGAAAGTCAACTTACTTTGGCATAGTTTTGTGTCTTCTGACTAGCCACTGAAGGGGAAAACTCGAGAGTAAATTGCTGGCCAGGAAGCAGGCCTCTGCCCAGTTTTGGAGTCAGGTTCTGTAGAATTTCGGAATCCTTTTTGTGCCGCTGTAGAACGCCCCGGGCTGTCCTCTGATCCCGCATCTTGGTGAATTCTCTCGGAGAAATCACAACTTGATCTATTGGATGAAATGGGACTTTGATTAGTGCTTTTGGGGTGGTATGGTTACACCCATATTTTGTTGTTTTAAAAAATAAAAGCATCATAATTTTTGGCAATTTATTTGAAGCATAATAGGTTTTGGCAAATCAAGCCTTTTGTGGATGCTGCATTTTCCCCGGAACTGAGAGCCATTTTTTTTTGTGGCACGATCTAGGGGGCTGTCACTACAGGTTTTAAAGCTCAGATTCCCTTGTAACTGAGCTCTCTGTGGATGTTAAAGTATGCCGAAAGAACCCAACCTAAATGGATACTCAAGGGATCTTTTACATGCCACACAATCATATGACATGCCTTCCAATGATTTTCCCATCCTGAAAATCAGTCGACTCAGCCAGGGTCTAGGGCTTATAAGACAAACAGGTAATAAATCAAGCCACTGAGCCAATACATCAATAATGAGGCACACTATTGGACAAAAGGTTCCAATATCACAACATCGGCTATCAAATATTGTGACTAAAAACCAATTTAAAAAAGAAAAGCAAAATTAAATGATTTTGGCAAAAACAGATGTTGGGGAAAATTGTAAGAGTTTCAGTGCATTTTTGAGTTTGCGAGCATCTATTGGCATTGTTTGTTTCAAATGCAATAGTATATGCTATCCCAAATATTTTACAATCAATTAAAAATTTTCAATTGCCTAACTCTTTTTAACTTAAGTTCTTTAGCTTAATTTGCTGCCACTTCAAATAGCAGTAAAATATTAGGGCTGGTCTTGAAATCAAAAAACTAATTGCACAAATAAAAAATTTTCATGATCTCCTATTTCATTAATAGTATAATTTGATAATGAATAAATTAAAATTTGGGCTGTCACCATGGTTTCAATTAAAAATAAAGTATAGCTATGTAATATTCTGATATTAATTTTCAATAGCAAACCAAAAATATAACTTTGCTAATTTGCTCCTTACTTCAAGATTTAGTAGTAATAGGGCTGAGTTGCTCATTTTGATAATAAAACAAAGTATATCTACCAATTTTTCCGATAATTAAAGATTTTTGCCTAACTCTTTATTAACTTAAGGTCATTAGCTTAAGTTGCCCTGCACTTCAAATAGTAAAGTAAAATATTGGGGCTGGTCTACTGCAAGTTATATCAAACACAAAAGTAATGCTATCCCAAATATTTACCGATCAAATTAAAAATTTCAATGCGCCTAACTCTTTATTAAACTAAGTTCTTTAGCTTAATTTGCCCTGTCACTTCAAATAGTAAAGTTAAAATATTGGGTGGGTCTACTGCATTATTATCAAACACAAAAGTATATGCTATCCCAAATATTTTACCGATCAATTAAAAATTTTCAATTGCCTAACTCTTTATTAACTTAAGTTCTTTAGCTTAATTTGCCCTGTCACTTCAAATAGTAAAGTTAAAATATTGGGGCTGGTCTACTGCATTTTATTATCAAACACAAAAGTATATGCTATCCCAAATATTTTACCGATCAATTAAAAATTTTCAATTGCCTAACTCTTTATTAACTTAAGTTCTTTAGCTTAATTTGCCCTGCCACTTCAAATAGTAAAGTTAAAATATTGGGGCTGGTCTACTGCATGTTATTATCAAACACAAAAGTATATGCTATCCCAAATATTTTACCGATCAATTAAAAATTTTCAATTGCCTAACTCTTTATTAACTTAAGTTCTTTAGCTTAATTTGCCCTGCCACTTCAAATAGTAAAGTTAAAATATTGGGGCTGGTCTACTGCATTTTATTATCAAACACAAAAGTATATGCTATCCCAAATATTTTACCGATCAATTAAAAATTTTCAATTGCCTAACTCTTTATTAACTTAAGTTCTTTTAGCTTAATTTGCCCTGCCACTTCAAATAGTAAGTTAAAATATTGGGGCTGGTCTACTGCATTTTATTATCAAACACAAAAGTATATGCTATCCCAAATATTTACCGATCAATTAAAATTTCAATTGCTAACTCTTTATTAACTTAAGTTCTTTAGTAATTTGCCCTGCCACTTCAAATAGTAAAGTTAAAATATTGGGGCTGGTCTACTGCATTATTATCCAAAAAGTATAAATATCCAAAATTTACAAATTAGAATTTTCAATTGCCTAACTCTTATACTTAAGTTCTTAGCTTAATTTCCTGCACTTCAAATAGCCCGCTCAAATATGGGGCTGGTGAAAATCAAAAAACAATGAAAATAAATTGAATTTTAAATCATTGTATTCTCTATTTTCCAAAAAAAAAAAAAACTAAATTGAGCTTTCCCCAAAAGCTTCAAATTAATTTAATGAAAGTAAAATTGAAGACATTAAAATTGTAATAGTTCATGATAGTTCTATTGTATTTGTGCACACCTCCAGAAGCACAAAAAAATATAACCAAAATTTGCAAACCTTTGTTTCCTTTATCTTTCATAAGATGCTTAAGTAGATTCCTTGAACCTACAGTGGGCCTTGCAAGTTGCTCATTTCTAAAGAAAACATAAATAAAAAAAAAGTAAATCTACACGGAAGTTTTTCTCATGTTCTATGAATTAAGGTGATTTTTTAATAATTATTTAATTCAGGGCTGGAAATTAGCGGGTGCACGGTTGCACCGTGCACCTAAATAGAAAATTGTGCACATAAGTTTTCAACTTGGGTGCATGTTGTGCACCAAGTCCAAATCGCAACTCGGCGATCCGAAAATCGCAAAACTTCGGCGATCCGAAAGTCTCGGAACTCGGGATCCGAAAGTCGCGAAACTCGGTCGGGATCGAAAGTCGCGAAACTCGTGATCCGAAAGTGCGAAATTACGGATCGAATCTCCGGATCGAAAGTCGCGAACTCCGGGACGAAATCGCGAACTACGGGCGATCCGAAAGTCGCGAAACTACGGCGATCCGAAAGTCGCGAAACTACGGCGATCCGAACGTTGCGAAACTACAGCGATTCGAATACAACGATTTTCATGACTTTTGATCGTTTTTTGCTAAATTCATGACTTTTCATGACAAAATTTACATGTCCAAATTCATGACTTTTCATATGCGCGGAAACCCTGCATTTAGTCAGTTTGTATGAAGAAAAGTTTTTTTTAACTTGTTATTCATATTATATGTGTGCACATAATATTTATATATGTGCACCTAACTATTATTTAGTGCACCTAATTTACAAGACTTGGGTGCACTTGTGCACCTGGCATAAAAAGTTAATTTCAAGCCCTGATTTAATTCAATTATTTAAGGAATGAAATCTGAGCCTTGGCTTTTTTTTTTAAGTTGTATCACACTCTTGAAATTGGAATTTTTCCAATTTTTTTAAGCTAAAAAAAAAACGATAAAACGATAATCATGCCTTATAAGTAGGGGTGCACCGAATACCGAATATTCGGCCAAAGTCTAAGCCGAATATTCGACCAAATTTTTTTTTTGTCGGATCTAAGTTGTATTTATTATTCATCAATTTCAATTAAACATAAACATATAAGTACACAATCACGCAATAATTTTAACAATATAGCTATTAAATTTTTAATTGAAGCAACACAGAATAAAGTAGTACTCGTTTGTTATTAAAGCAAGCCTTTTAGAAAGTGTAAATTGGTAAAATCACAACACGAAAACGGAAGTATGAAAACAAAAACAGAAGTACGTGGATCAGGTGTATAATGAAAATCAGAAAAAAATAATAAAACCATGGCTTACAATATTATTATACAATTAATTTTTTTAAAATCTTTTAGTGAAAAAAATACAATTGTGATATACATATATAGTAATAATTGTTTTTTTGTAAGCCTACTCATTGTAAATGTTAATTTAAAGAGACATGTTTATTTAATATAACTTGAATAAAGCTTGATTTAACATTATAAATAACTAAAACTTAAGAATTTGAGTCTATTATAAAAGAAAACAAGTCCTGTTTGGGAATTTTTCAATGTTTTATAAGATGATAACTTGAAGAAATTTGGAAATTTTTAAATTTCACTATTAGGCCGAATAGTTAAGCTTTATCAGCCAAACCGAATATTCGGCTAAAGTGGCCGAATACCAATAGTAACCGAATATTCGGTGCATCCCTACTTATAAGTTACTCAGACTAAACTAAAAAAAAATTGTAAAATGTTGGAAAAGATCCATAACCACTTATATTATAATACCAGAACATAAAGTTAATTCTAAATTTATAAAAGTTTATTGAAAAAAGTTATTATAAAAGAAACAATGGTTTTGAATTGAGCAAATCACACTATAAACTTGAGATAAGAAAACATTCTATTTCTAATAATGTATAACAGTTTACCAACATATATTGTCTATTCTAAGAGTCAAGTATTTCAAAATGGTTGATACACTTGTTATGAAAAAATTCAAGCACTTTTCAAAAACTTTTCCAGAAAAATTCAAGGACTAGAAATTACTAACAACATAAAAGCTCAAATGTACTGTTGATACTCGCGCATAAGCCAACCCAGAGCTAAAAACTGTCTAAAATCAGGAAAACGCTGAATAGGCCTAAAAAAGCCGACTTAATAAAACCTAAATAACTATTTAGGTTATTAACCTAAATAACTATGGGGCTGGGGAGCCCAGTCGGTTAGGCATTCGCGTAGCATGCGGAAGGTCCCAGGTTCGGGTCTGGGCATAGCCAAAATAACTGCCGACCTATAAACGGCCCGTGCAGCCAAAAATGTCCGATGAATAATACCCTGTGTCTAGGGAGTGCATGTTAAATATACTTCAAAGTCCTAACGCTGCATACAATGTCGCCCTTAATGGTTGTGTAGGGTGCCTACTCAGGTCTTCACTTGACTGTGGTTCTAAAATATGACGCCCGTCGCCAATAGCCCCCATGTAGCTCTAGTGCGACGATAATTCAAACTAAACTAAAACCTAAATAACTATAATACGGCCTAAAATAACTTGAGATTAAAAAACATTCGATTTATAATAATCTTTTATTATGGCCTAGTAAATAGAAAAACCTGATAATCTCTTGACCCTTATTGGCTACCTTAGTTTGTATCGGAAACAGGACTTACATGAATTCCGAATTCTTATTGGCAGCTGGTAAGATCTCAGGTCCGTACAGCTCTGCCAATTTCTTCACTCCCTTCTCCCTCTCGACCAGATCCAGAACTTCGGAAGCTTTTCTTTTTAGGCCGAGGCCAGACAAGGTGAGCTTATCTTTGGACTTGTTGTTATTGGTGGGTTTCCTGGAAAAAGGAAATTTTAGAAATGTAGGCAGTTGTCAACCCCAGTAGCAGAACTTTCTGAATGTGGCTGCAGCATGACTTTTTAAGGAAAAAATTTAGCTGCAGGCAGCGTGTAAAATACTTTTTTTTGTGTGTATAGCAGTTCTGCTACACCAAAGTATTTGTGTGTAGCAATTTTTAATTAATGCATAGCACTTTTGAAAAAATTTAAAGACTCTTCCAGTCTCTTTAATTGTTTTGGGGGAAAATGTTAATTTTTGATAAATATCCCCGTTTCTGTGATCCAGTTTTTAACAGTTCGTAACAGAACCGCCACATTTTACTTTCGTTGATTTTCGCAACACAAATAACGAATTGGAAATCTCGCTAAATCTTTCTGTTCTGGCGCGATTATCGGCGGTTTGTTTACACTTTTTGCTACTCACTTCCAGTCTGGTATGGAATTTAGATGTTTCCCTGCCCGAACGAAAAGCGGCCAACGGATTCGAATTGAGATTCAGCTCCATGACTTAGACAACTGAACTGAAGCGATCTGACTTCGAATCGTTTGCAAAAACACCATGGTTATGAGAAACGGAGATGCTTTGTGAGTATCACAACTAAATGCGATACAAAGCTAAATCGCTATCGCAAGTTTTCATTTTGGTGTCGCGTTTCGCGATGCGATACCGCTTATTTTACACGCTGGCTGCAGGGAATAAGGACCGCCGTCATCGGCCCTTTTTTTTTTCGACATTATGTTTTTTTTACAGACCCCCAGCTTTCACAAATGGCTTCAGACACTGGTATACGGAGGCACAACATTAAAAGAATTACAATGTTTGGGCATTGATTCTTAAATTCAAAAACAGCTTGTTTTAAGAACAACTCGAAATCACATTGGGCATTTTCTGCCCTGATATCTGCCCTGATTTACTTTTCATCCCACGAATACAGTTGCTTGTATTCAAATGACACACCAGAAACATTACTTTTGTTTGCAAATTGGAAATTTAGTTAAGTAAGTTTCAAAGTTTTCTTGATTAAAATAAAAGAGATACGTCCTCAACATCAGATCGAGGAAAAATTAAATGGTCAAAACTAAACATAGACCCAATTATTTTTAAAACATTATCTATATCTTGTTTGTCGTTACATGTATAGTGTTGGAATTGTTCTAATACACAATTAAATAAAAGAGTAAAAACTTTGCAAATCTAAAAAAAATCCAACATAAATGTAAAATATAAAAAAAACAATGAAAATAAAGTGTCTATTTATTAGATTTAATACAGTAAATGTGCTACTCACTTTGTGGGAGCAGGAGCAGTAAAGGTTTGTCCACCATAAAACACATTCGAACCTTTCAAAAGACGGTTCTTCAAACTTGGCTCACGTCCATTGAATCTAGACACAATATATTTAGACAACTTCGTCAAAACTGATTGAATACCGTTTTCGTAAAATAAACAAACAAAAAAATCTTTAACTAAATATATATTTTTTATAAATTTAATATCTTCATTCAAGTATAAAGTATAATTTCATCAAGTATATTTCGTTCATATAAAATGAAAATATATTTCAGTTAAAAAGCATATTAAAAATTAAAGTAATTCATTAAATACATACAAAATAGATATAAGTAATATATAAAGAAGTAAATATATTCTTAATATAGGGTAAAAAGCACGAAAATACAAAACACTACCCTTTGATTTTTTTTACAATGAACTGCACATTAATTAAGTACAATTTGTTTTGTTAGTTTGTTACACACTGTAAACAGCTAAAAAAAAATACAGAAAATTATCTGCTTAATAAAATGCAGAATTAACCTAGTCTTATTAAAATTCAAGTCTCAAGAACTTACGAAGCCTGGAGTTCGCTTCTTTTGGCACTGAACTTCTTGTATTCATTTTTGACATGATAAGTACAGTACTCACACTGAAACCTAAACAAATATTAAAAGATGTATTTTTTATAATTGCGTGAAAAAAAATTTTACACTGTAATTTTAATATCAGACGCGTGCGAAAAGTTATACTTTTTAGAAACAGTGATAAAAAATTACTTTTTTTCACCCAAAAGCAGTGAAAAAAAGTACTTTTTTTCACTCTTTTATAAGATGCCAACATTTCAAGTAAAACGTACGAAAAAAATCAAATCTCATTGGTCAAAAATAATCAATCTAATTTTTTACGTAAAGAAGATTGGCTGCGATAAATCTCTGACAAAAGGCAAACTTATTTTTTTAGTTAAAGTAAACATTTTGAACAGGATACTGATACGAATTTGAGCTTCCAGAAGAGATAAAAATAGCAGTAATGATGTTACTTCAATATGCTTCCGAAAAATCAAAAAAATTACGAAAAGGTTATGAAAAGTTTAATATTTCTATCTCTTTAGAGGCTCAAAATTCGTAATCATATCATGTTCAAATGTTAGGCTTTAAACTAAAAATAAGTTTGCCTTTTGTAGTTCCAGAGATTTACGATGCCGATCTTCTTTACGTAAAAAAATTAGCAGCGTGATTATTTTTGAACCAATGAGATTTGATTTTTTCACGTAATTATAAAAAATAGTGTATGAAACACGTGTGAAAATAAACTTTTTAAACACGTGTCATTTTTTCACTCGCTCTTGAATAAATCGAGTTTTTAAAAAGTTATTTCACAACTTTGCAAAATAACTATTATACAACAAAAGTAAAGAGAACAAAGCACTTTGTTACAGTAGAATAGTTGTTATAATAACATTTTATTTTAAAAATGCAGTTTGTTTGTAATTTTTTTTGGCTTTGAATAGTTCTTACTTTCTTCAACAGCAAAATCTTTTGTCAATTTTGGTGTAACGTTTTGGGATAAAATCAGAGCCTACGTAAAGCAATACAATTTGATGAGGAAAGTACGAGGTTTATGATGTAGGTAATGGAAAATGAATAAACATGTTAAAAACCATCACAGAGTGTCTACTTAAAAACAATTTCAAACTTCCCCTACTTTTCCAGGTTTTGCCATATATAAAACAAAAATTTCCAGGTATACAGTCCCTGGACAAATTATTAGACACACTGTATTTTTTTTTAGTAATTTTATGTTTCTTAAGAGTTTTTATGCAATAATGGTATATTTAAACTACAACATTATTGATTTTTATTTAAAAGAATTGTTGTAGACTACATATTTGTATTTATTTTAAGATAATTATGATTAAGATTAATTTATATTAATTATTTACTATAAGATTATTTATGTGTGGAATCATCATCCTCAAATGCAGGAGACAGTACAATCTTGCTTTGATAGCATGCCGCGCAGAATTAAAGCTTTGATAGCGGCTAAAGGTGGCTCAACTAAATATTGACTTCTGCTAACATTAATTTCGCTCTTCTTTAAAACTTAA
Organism: Oedothorax gibbosus; assembly: GCA_019343175.1. Lineage (NCBI taxonomy): Eukaryota > Metazoa > Arthropoda > Arachnida > Araneae > Linyphiidae > Oedothorax > Oedothorax gibbosus. The sequence goes on along the minus strand of JAFNEN010000868.1, from coordinate 67,694 downwards.
TAAACTTATGCTTTTCTAAATTAATGCTGTTTTATTTATGTCAGATAAATCGGTAATTGATTGGATGATATAAAAATAAAAACAAATCAATTTAAAATAATAAAACGGTACAATATCACCCGGTAATTAATATTTTACATGAAATCTTGCAGTGCGTCTAATAATTTGTCCAGGGACTGTAGCTATCAAATGTTGAATTGTGTCACTCTGAAGTCCTTTGATAAAGAATCTACTGATGGCACTAAAAATCAGAGTTCCTAGTGCTAAAAATGGATTAAAAATTCCTATAAACATTTATGCCCAAATCCTAACCTTTTTTTAAAATGTATTTTCAATTGAAAAATATCTTTTTTTTACGAGGGCTGTTATTAAAGTAAAATTAAATATTTAAGTCTACTACAACTTCACAAAAAGACACATAGATTTCAATTCAATAATAGATCAGGGGGATAGTACACTTGACTTAATGAAATAAGTTTTACAAAACTAAAAAAAATCTTGTTTTGCAGAAGACTTTAAATAATTTAATAATTACACCCATTATAACAAAAAAAAACAGATAGTTGTTTTAAAACCTAAAATTTTTCCAGGTTTTCACCCAAAAATGAAAAATTCCTTGACATATCCAGTAAAAAAAAAATCCTGGGCTATTCCAAGCATTCCAAGTGGATAGACACCCTGCTATCAGATAAAATTTATCACAGATACTCTTACAGGGTGGTAACAAAATCCTTGAAAAAAAGTTCCCTGATATTTCCATGATTTCCCTGATACTTTCATAAAAAATTCCCTGATTTTACAATTACTTTTTAGTTAAGTTTAGTTTCAATTATTGTTAGCTACACGAGAGCTATTGGCAACAGAACCACAGTCAAGTGACGAGCTGACACTTGAGTAGGCACCCAACACAACCGTTAAGGGCGACATCATACGCAGCGTTGAGACTGTGGAGCATATTTGACGTTTGATAATAATTGACAGTTTTTTGCTTCTGCGTGATAGGAAGATAGTCGAGTTTACTTTTGTAGCTCCGGTTCAGGCCAATCGGACCAACTAGAATACTTTCTTTTGATCAAGGAGTGTCCGCTAGTATAGTGATCGCAAAAACAACCTAAACCTTCTATTTAAATAATCCGAAATGGAAAAAATTCCCTGAGAATTCCCTGATTTCCAGGTTCTGTTACCACCCTGTCTTAACTGAACGGCAGGTAAACTGCAGAAACCACAACAATGAGTTGGAGCATTTTTTGCTCTAAAATATTCATTCTTTCAGTATACTTTCTTATTGGTTAGAGTTATTGAGTCAGGGTTGCCACACTATTTAGTAAAAAAAATCAAGGACTTTTCAAGGATATAGTTCTCCATTTTCAAGGACTGTATATTCGAAAATACACCTAAAGATAGTTTTTAAAAATTCATTTAGAAAACGAATAAGAGTTCTCTAACTTTCAAATGAACTTAAATATGTGTTATAAAATAACCATTTTAGCTACCGAAAAGTTCCGTGAAGAACGCCGTAAGAAGTAACATGAAAAGTAATGAAATTTTTCGTTACCAATAAAAGTAACCGAGTTACAATTACAGTTACTTTCTAAAAAATCTAACAGCGTTACTTGGCGGAACCGAAAAAAAGTAACTGTTGCTAGTAACATGTTACTCCAATCCCTGGGAAAAAACGGTCACTTCAAGATAAATTCGTCGGCCCAAAAAATTAAAGACTTTTCAAGGTTGATAATGTTTTTCAAGCACTTTTAAGACCTTGAAAATCAATGTTTTTCAAGCACTTTTCAAGGACCATGGCAACCCTGTGAGTGCTTAAAACAATGGTCAAAGTCATTAGTTTAGATCAGCGGTTCCCAAACTGGGGGCGATCGTCCCCAAGTGGGCGATTTGTGTTATCAAGGGGGCAAAAAATACTTGAGGGGCGATGAGTATTCAAAGTGGGAAAATTAAAATAATGTACCTTTGTACAGTAAAACCATTCTCCAAACCAGCCAATTTTTACTTTAAACTCTCTTAAATTTTCTAGAAAGCAGTAAATATATCTTAGTTAATTATTTCACTTTTGTTCTTTAAAAATGTGTTTTCTATTTTATTTAAAAGTTACCGGATAAAGCCTCTTTGGTTGTTTTTATAAACGGTAGTAAGTGTTATAAAACTGTTTTATAGTTACACTTTAACTCAAATTATGATTAGACATAACATGAAAATTAAAAGGGGGCGATGGATGTTGATCAACCTAAATTACGAGGCGATGGTCCAGAAAGGGTTGGGAACCACTGGTCTAGATAAAGCAGTTTACTTGCCCACGTCAGTGAAATGATTCCTATTATAAGGGCAAAGCACGCAGAAAACCTACTTGTTGACTGCTATGTTGCAAGGCGTTCCGTCCTTCCGTTTGCTCTTGCAGAATCCCAGATCCTTGGATTTTCCCATCAGCATGAACTTTCCCGGATTATCCACTGCCAGGCACAACTCCCCAGATTTCTATGTCAAGGAAATTCTTTTTAATTGAATTAAAAATAAGTTGAAAGATACAAAAAGATTTAACAGCTATTGTGTTATGGAATGAGATTTTTTTTAAATAGCTGCGTTAAATATAAAAGTGGCGTTCGTCAATAAATAGAAAAGGGACACTTTTATAGGATATTACTTCGACATGACATAAAATATATTCTAAAATATATCCGTATAAATTCAAAAAAAGGTTTTAAAAAACTGTGTTTAAAAAACACAATAAAAACTGTGGATATTTAGTATTTATAGGTTGTAGTTAGTAGGTTGGAATTTTTGCCGCACTACAGCTACATGAGGGCTATTGGCGACGGGCATTATAATTTTGAACCAATGACGAGCTGACACCTGAGTAGGCACCCAACACATTTTACACTCATTCTGTACGGACTTTTTGCTGCAAAGACCATAGAATAGGTGGACAGTTATTGTGACAATGCTCGAGCTTGCGACCTTTCTCATGCAAGGCAAGCACCCTACCAGCTGCACCACTGAGGCTCATACAAATGGAGAGTCCACCGATCAATATCATTTTTAAGTCAAAGAAATATCTGGGCTATTGTGCCGTGGTCCATTGAAGTTAACAGCTTCAGACGTTTCGCTTGGCATTGCAGCAAGCATCATCAGTGAGAGCGCTTACGAAGGTTCCAAGGGAAAGACTTCGGAGCAACTGATAAAGAAGTGTGGAGTCCTTGCACAGGGATTTATACTCAGTTAAGTGATTCCAGTACTGGGATCACTGAGTCACTGGAATCACTGAGTGAGTACTGGAGTGGTGAGTAAATCACTGTGCACGCACAGCTTCTGTTATCAGTTGCTCCGAAGTCTTCCTTGGAGTGATCACTGAGTAGAACCTCGCAAGGACACTTCTTTATCAGTTGCTCCGAAGTCTTTCCCTTGGAACCTTCGTAAGCGCTCTCACTGATGATGCTTGCTGCAATGCCAAGCGAAACGTCTGAAGCTTTTAACTTCAATGGACCACGGCACAATAGCCCGGATATTTCTTTGACTTATCGTTCCGGCCGTGAAAGCCTTCATCATTACAATATCATTTTTGTAAGAACTATAACAGCTATCTATATCTATACCCCATCCAAAGTCAATCATCTCCAATAATCGAAATTGACATACCCATTGACCACCTCCCAACACAACTTTAAGGGTGCAGGGTCACACTTGGAGCACATTTAATGTACACTCCCTCAACACAGGGCACTATTCGTCAGACACTGCACGAGACGTTATAGGCCAGCAGTTATTTTGGCAATGAACCTGGGACCTTCCGCATGCAAGGCCGAACGCCTTAACTGACTGGTCTCCCCAACCCCTATTATGCATGCAAAGCAAGTGCCTTACCAATCGAGCTCCCTAGAACTATTTTTTCTGGTTTTATTTTAACATTAAACAGGGTTTGTACTCCATCTATGATAGTGAAATTCAGGAGTTTCTAAGGAGTTTTTCAGGAGTGCAACAATGTAAATTCAGAAGGTATCACGGAAGAAATTTGAATAAGTTTGTTTATTATCGTATTTGCCGATATTAGAAGACATATTAGTGCAATCGAATCATATTTCATCTTCAAATTTTAATTAATTTTTTTAATCTTTATTAATAAAATTTATTATTTAAACTTGTTCCGGATTGAAATTTAAGTTTAAGTTTTTATTGATATAGACCGAGAATGAAGGAAACAGGGGGTGTAAATGTTGTGGAAAATTTGAGGCTTCGGTGTAAGAACCGAACCCCTTTTTTGGTAGGGGAAATCGCCTTATTTGGCGATTTTTAAAATTTTCGTGATCGTTGCTCTAATTTCATGACTTTTTCGACAGGTAGACACCCTGAAAGTACGGGAGAAAAACGGCAGAGAAAAGAGAAAAAGGATTAGTGTCGTCAACTTTTTTCAGGAGAGGGGGGAAATATCAGGAGGTGATACACAAATTTCAGAAGTTATAAGGGCCCTTAAAAAATAAAAATGAAATTCAGGAGTTTTTCAGGAATTTCAGGAGGCGTACGAACCCTGTGATTGGGCTACCCAGCCCTATTTCTTCTGGTAGCATTTAATATTCCAATTCATTTCTTACAATACACTATTCAGAGTTCATTTGAATACATACCCCGTTGTTGTTAGGCATGATAGAGGAATTGAGGATCCCCACCACCGTACCAACGGTGGTCTTCCAGTGGTCGGTGTGGGCATTTTTGAACAGGAAAACACTGACCGGCCTCTCGGCGTCGTGTAGGTCGGACATTTTCCAGATGGAGTAGGGTTTGCCCTGGAGGGAAAAAGAAAGAAATATTAATCAAAATGAACTTGGTGTATAAATAGGCAGGCAAGAATTTTAAGAAGAATACAGACATATAAACCCATAACTAGGGATGCACCGAATACCAAATTTGGCCGAATACCGAATATTCGGCCAAAATCTAAGCCGAATATTCGGCCTACCTAAACCAATTTTTATTTTTTGTCGGATCTAAGTATGTTGTATTTATTATTCATCAATTTCAATTAAACATAAACATATAAATACACAATCACACAATAATTTTAATACAATATAGCTACTAAATTTTTAATTGAAGCAACACAAAATAAAGTAGTACTCGTTTGTTATTAAAACAAGCCTTTTAGAAAGTGTAAATTGGTAAAATCGCAACACGGAAACGGAATTATGAAAACAAAAACAAGTAGGTGGATCCGGTGTAGAAAGAAAATCAGACAAAAATAATAAAACCATGGCTTACAATATTATTATACAATTAAAAAATTTTTAAAAAATCTTTTAGTGAAAAAATTACAATTGTGATATATATAGTAATTATTGTTTTTAAAGCCCACTCATTGTAACTGTTAACTTAAAGAGACATGTTTATTTAATATAACTTGAGTAAAGCTTGATTTAACATTATAAATAACTAAAACTTAAGAATTTGAGTATTATAAAAGAAAACAAATCCTGTTTTGGAATTTTTTTGACGTTTTATAAGATGATAACTTGAAGAAATTTGGAAATTTTTAAATTTCACTATTCGGCCGAATAGTTAAGCTATTCGACCAAACCGAATATTCAGCTAAAGTGGCCGAATACCGAATAGTAACCGAATATTCAGTGAATTCCTACCCATAATATTATAGTCAGGTTTTCCAGCACAACATATAATTTTTGAAAATTCCTAAATTTTTAATTTTATTAACTTTAAAATTTTTAACCTCCTGAAAGGCCAGAAAATGGGCAAATATGTATGGTTGTTTTCACTGCATAAATTTTAATGTTTTTAAAAAAAGTATTTTTTTAAAAAATTAGAATTAGGTTTAATTTGAAAGAGATGATCTTAAAAACATTTCCAGATGAAAAAAGTACATTAAGAATAAAAATGTGCTAATTATAAAATTTAAGATTTTTGTAAGAAAGACTGATGAACAGAATGCGGAAATAGCTGGGTCTAACGATAGGAGGGTGAAAGCTGGATTAGAAAGGAAGTTGAAAAGGGGGTAGACGAAGAGATTCACAGAAAGGTGGACATACAGACAGATGAACAAAAAGTATAAATTATTGCTTTTTAAGGTATCTCCCTACCTTGAAAATGGCAAATTTTGACAATTTTCACAAATTTTGTTTTATAACTATTCTAGATCTGATAAAAACTACTAAGAAATGTTAATTCCCTGTATGTATAGCGTATGTACTTTATGTTTATGAAACTGTCAATTTGGTACAGTTATGATATAATGGCCGATTGAATTTTGGCATTGGCGGCTTTTGGCGAAGTAAAAAAATTAACGTAGGGTAGCTATCCCCATCCAGTTGTATGTGTTAGGATAAGTTTGAATTATCGTCTCACTAGAGCTATACACGAAGGCTATTGGCCACGGGCGTCTTAAGTCATGTGACGAGTCGACACCTGAGTAGGCACCCATTGCAGCTTTTAAGGGCGACTTCGTTCACATCGTCGGACTTTTGAAAAATAGTAACGTGCACTCCCACCACACGGGGTATTATTCGTCGGACATTTTTGGCTGCATTTGCCGTTTATAGGTCGGCAGTTATAGTGACGATGCCCGGACCCAAATCTGGGACCTATCGCATGCGAGGCGAACGCCTTTCATGTTACATAAATGTTTACATAAAAAAAACAATCACCGTTATTAAGGGTACACCCGTGCAACGCCGGGTTTATAAAGCTAGTTTATTTTTTCCAAATGTATTTTTTTAAAAGATTAGAATTGGGTTTAATTTGAAAGAGATGATCTTAAAAACATTTCCAGATGAAAAAAGTACATTTAAGAATAAAGATTTGTTAATTATAAAATGTAATATTTTTGTAAGAAAGACTGATGAACAAAATGCGGAAAAAGCCGGGTCTAATGATAGGAGGGTGGAAGCTGGATTAGATGGGAAGTTGAAAAGGGGGTAGACGAAAAGATTCACAGACAGATGAATAAAAAGTATAAATATTGTTTTTTAATGTGATAATCTTTCAAACAGACAAAAAATAAAAAATCAGGCAGTTATAACAGAAATTGAAATCAGAACAGACAGATAAAATGATGGAAGGATAGATAAAGGGCTAAAATATATGTCTCCGAGGCCATACCTTTTAAAAAATTTTTTAATCAGATAGGTAGAAAGGAATTTGGAAGATCGTTTAAGACAAACCGAAATCTCTGTGATATCAATAATTTTTCTATTTTTGAAACAAATTCTTTCCAACTAGGGGCACACCCCATGCTCGCTATCGCTCGCCAGCCCCAAGGGAACTGCTTGCACAGTTCCCTTTGGATCCCTTCGCGATCCAGGCTCGCTTCGCTCGCTCACCGTACATTGAAATATTTTAGTCTAGCCTTTAGTATCCTTTTTAAAATAAAATTCGGTTAATCTAAAGAAGCATATCCGGCAATTTTTCTCCAAATATGGTAACCCCGCCAAATCAGTATTATGGTAATATATACCGTGGTAGCCGTTAACGCTTACAAACTAAAACAATTTGAATTTTTCTTTTTCAACTATGAAATAACGTCAACCAATATATTGACGTAACTGGATTTTAGCAAATTACGTGAATTCCATGCGTTTTTTATTAATTTCAGTCGATCGAAATTATAATTTAAGTTTTCATACATTAAGCGTTGTAATTTTACACCAAATCTGGTTACCGACAAATTGGTATTATGGCTACCTTTGGCGAAATTAGCAATTGCATACCCAATTTTTAAATGTTAATCCATTTAAATCTCAAATGCATATAATTTATTCTGAAGTGTTTTTATACCAATCTTTTATTAATTATATGCTTAACGATTTTAAATAATTATTTACTTTTTAAAAATCAATTCTTCAGCATTTTAATGTTCCACTTTTTATAAATCGGTGTTTTTATTCAAAAAACTGTTTTACTGCAGTGTCGAACAATGTTTTGCACATAATATTTATGGTTGTTTTTCATTTTTTGGCCTTATTGCAGTCATTCCTGAAACTGTCAATCCTTGTGTTATTTTGTAGTGCTTTTCTCAAAAAAGACATTCAATGTTTTTCTGCCGTATCGAACTATGTTTTGTGCATAATATTTAGTTATTTTTCCCTTTTTCAAGCCATTCCTGAATAAACACTATTTTGTTGTTTTCAGTCGGCCATTTTGAAATTAATAGTATTTTTGTTCGTTTCAATTGTTGCCATTCTAGAGATAGAAATATAAGGAAAATTGGGCACTGTATAAGAGTATTATATATATATAGATATATATATAGATTAAAGAAAAACGAAAGTAGTCTAAAAACCCACTCACATTCTTGGCTACTTTAGGGGGCACCTTTCCAATGACAACCCCCATGGTAACCCAATCCCCTTCGATATCTCCCCCCTTTACGAAGTTCTGGATGAAGGACATCTTTATCATCTTCCGATCTTTCATTCTTTGCTGCAGGGTAGAGAACGACACAAGGGGGTTCCTGGAACACACGGGAAATTCATTAACTAAGGAAATGCTTAGTATGTTTTGTGGATGTTTTTTGAAAAATGAGTTTTGAGATGATATTTTAGAATTAGATGAAAGGATTCATTTCAATAAAATTCATTAACAGGGTTTCATGCTTAACATGTTTTTGAAAAGTGAGTTTTGAGATGAAATTTTAGAATAAGCTGTACAGATTTAATAAAATCTAAGAATTATTTGTTTCAATATTTATTATTATTTATATTTTTAATGGGGTTGTTTCACGGAGCATCTGGCAATAGCTCTGCGGTTTTGTTTTCATGTCTCTCGGATTACTTTTGTTGATATTCGAAATTGTTTTCTAAGAATAAGTTAATTTAGTTGTTATTTTTTAAAATTACAACTTCTTGCTGTGCTGTTGGTTGTTTTAATCATTTATAAAGGAAAACTTGCATTGAAAGAAGTTAGAATTTTTAAAAAATTAACAAAAATATTCTCTTCGAAAACTCACTCCCGAATACCAAAACAACAGCAATTCGAGAGACATGAAAACAAAACTGCATAGCTATTGCCAGATCCTCCGTGAAACAACCCCATTGGTTTTATTAAAAGAGCCAGATTACATCAAATTCATTAATGAAGTGGAGTTTCATGCTTAACATGCAATGTTGATGATTGTTCCTACCTGGTCCGATCCGGATTTCTGGAGAACAGGATTTTGTGGAATTCATTAACAGAGTGATGCTTAACATGTTTTGTGGGTGTTTTTTAAAAAATGAGTTAGAAGTTTTAGGATAAGCTGAACGTGTTTTTTGAAATCTCGGAATTATTTGTTTCAATACAGAGCGGCTCAGTGGTTGAGGAGTATTTTACGTGTCGGCCTTATAAGCTTAACTTTGCAGGACCCAACTGAAATTTTCATTCACTTTTTTTTATTAATATATATATATATTTAGCTGGTTTTTTTATGAAAAGAGACGAATATTTCTAATAGATTCATTTGGAAATTACAAATTACAAGGCAAAAAAAAAATGCTGTTAAAAATTAATCAAAAAGTCTTTGTCAATTTAATATCCATATCAGTTTGTCATTCATTATTGCAATTTTTAATGATTCCATTTTTTAAATTTCAAATACAAACTTGAAAAACAATCATAACATTTAGAAATTTAACATGCCACTTGTTAGGTTTCAACCAGATTTTCTTTAATTTTTTTTAATGGTATTTATTTTTTATGCAGAATATCAGTTTCAAAATTGATGTATAAAATAATGTAAATAATAATAAAGTGTATAAACTTTGTAAAACCCTCTACAAATACTTAAATGATGAAAATAATGAATCAAAAATAAAATGTTTGGTCAAAAAGTTAAAAATATTTGGTCAAAAGTTCAAATATTGATAAAAATATCTTACATACATTTTATTTATAAATTAATGATATTTTACACAGCCAGTGGCTAGTGTGTGTTCGCATTGCAGCCCAGTCGGGGATCGAATCCGATTGGGCAGGTTACCATCTTTCATCTTGATGGGTCGATAAAAGGTACAAGCATGCTTGGAACTAAACATGGGTTCGATGAGGCTGACCACTTACTGAACATATCTAGCACCAGCCCTTAAACGAAACGAACTGAGAGTCACGAAAGCTAATTGACGGCGGCCTGGCAGTAATGGTGTTGCGCCGAGATTTAATTTAGATTTTTACACAATTTTTGATGATTTAAAGAAATAAAAGAGCCTTTAAAAATTTGAATATTGTTTACAACTTACACATACCAAAATATAAAATAACAGAAATACATTTAAATTTGTTCACTAACCATCAATATCAACAATTATATTGAAAGTTAAATTTTAAGCAAAAATTTCTCTTTAAAATACTTACACAATCCTAATGCCGGAGTAACTGTCCACTACAAAGGCTTCTTCTGATTTTTTCAGTGGATCATTGCTTGTTTTTGCCGAAACAGAACTTTTCCCTGAAAAAAAGTGCAATAATTACACAATTGAATTTTACACACATGAATTTTAAAAATACATAGAATTTTAAATTACCATAGATATCATAGTTAAAGTATTAGATTGGCAGATCACGTGACCTCGAATGCTAACGACGGGACGCGCATGGAGACCACAATAAGAGGGCAAATGGGCCAGTGTTACCACCACATTAATGAGAAAAATACTACGACAAAATACCGTTTAATTCTAAAATTACAAAATATAATACCATCAAAATACTAGTTGCATTTTGGAATCTTTTTAGTGACTTAAAAAAAAACTTGAAACGCTTTTTTAGTATTTTTATGGTATTTTTTGTAATTTTAGAATTAAACGGTATTTTTCGTAGTATTTTTTATTAATTGGTAGCAAATTGCCATTTGCCTCTTATTCTGGTCTCCATGCCGTCCGTCGTTAGCATTGGAGGTCACGTGATCTGCCAATCTATTACTTTATGCCCCTTTATTACTCACTAAATATTATTAAATAACAAATAAAAACTAAAAAGCAACCATCATGATTAAACAAAATAAACACAACATACAACGTGTACTTCTAATTCTGGAATATCAATGACAATGTTCACGGTTTGTAATTATTTTTATCTATCATTATCTCTTTTTTTGTGCAAAGAAACGCCGGAATTTTAGACATGCAAGTCGAAAGGGCCAACAAGTAAAGAAGACTATTTTTAATTCCCAATCAAATTTAGTTTTGATGATTTTTAATTGTTTTAATTTGTTATAAATTTCTAAATTGCTTTTCTATATATAATGAAATACATCAGTAACTAGAATAACAAACATAACTTTAAACATTTTTTGGGGGGGAGGGGGGATGGGGGGAAATATTCAAATATCTATTGGATGCAAGGGGATAGAAATTTGCCTTCCTCCATTGCAATATACTGCAAAAACAGAAACATGCAGGATATCAGAAAATGATTCGTAATGCACAGGGTTCATACTCTATCTATGATAGTGAAATTCAGGAGTTGAGGAGTTTTTCAGGAGCGCAGCCATGTAAATTCAAGAGGTAACCTTCAATTTCAGAGGAGGTTTTTGTACCTTCAATATTTAAAATGCATTTACAAATCTAAATTTATACTAATTATTTAACAATTAAATATAACAAATACATTTTTTTAAAATTCTAATTTAGGGCTCAGTGGCTGAGAGGTTAAACGTGTCCGCCTGTAAACGTTCCGCCCCCAAGATCGACTGGTTCGAGCCCCGTGAGTCGTCGGATTTTCTGGATGGGAAATTTGTGCGCGCATGTCAATATATTATGTGGCATGTAAAAGATCCTGGAGGGTCCATTTTGGCTTGGTTCTCTCGGCAAAATTAAAATCTCGCTAACTATTAACATCCACAGAAAAAGCTCAGATTCATTGTAATCTGGGCGTCAAATGGTATCGAGAGTCCTATATGGTGCCACAAAGAAATGGCTCTCAGTTCTGGGGAATATGCCGAGTTCTGCAAAAGGCTTGACCGCCAATATTGCAGCCCCATTAAGAAAAAAAAATCTAATTTAAAATTTCTTTCATTAATATTCTTGATTTTATAATTTTACACAAACACAAAAAACAATACTTGATTCTAGACAATACATTTATAAATTTAAATATACATTTATCTAAAACTATATGCAATTATTTTTAATTGTTCTAATTTAAATTACATCATTCCGAATTATCTCTAAAGATTTTCTGTTTTAAAAATTGTAATGTTTCAATAAATAATTAAAACTTCCCTAAATAAATCACAAAATCCTGAAAAACACATCCAAAATACTGAAAAAAAACATAAAACCCGAAAAAACCCAGGTTGGGTTTTGAAAAAAAACTGGTTTTTAACAACCCTGACACATCACCAAATTGAGATACCATTATATCATAGCTGCTCCAAACTTACATGTTGTGGCTTCCCTCCTCCTCGGCTTATCATACGACGGTATCTGTTTCGCCTCGAGTTCCTTCTTCACAAATTTTCCCGTTTCCGTCAGATATTCCTTATCCTCTCTCTCCACTTCTTCATCGGAACTGCCCACTTCCCCAAAATTAAAAACAGCGCTATCTTTTTTATTAAAAACATGCTTCTCATATATTTCGTCTTTTTTAGGGTTCTCCACGACCTCGGGGTTGAGAAAGTTCTCTCTGAAGCGCGATTTCAGGACTTTCCGTCGTTCTACGGAAGGGTGTTCATTTGTAGAAAGTTTCTCTGTGTTTGGAGGAAGTTTCTCCGACGATTCTCCTTGGTCGGAAGAGAATATATCCATGTCGGAGAGGGAGATTTTATTTTGTTTTGAAGCTACTGGCGATTTTTCTGGCACTTGTTTGGGACTAGTGGATGGTGGATTTTCTTTAGCTGTACTTGTGGATGGAGTGGGATGGACGTTGGTTTCGATTGGGCCATTCTCGTCCAGTAGCTCCATGAGAGAGTCAAGGTCTAAATCTGAAAAGCATTTTATAAATACAATATAAATTAAAGAGCACTTTCAGGAAATAAATTATTAAAATGTGTGTGTTGTTTCAAAGAATTGAATGATTTTACTATTTTTAACAAACTTAACTGGTTAACTGCACTGCTCAAAACAATTAGGGAAACTCATGATTTAAACCCTTTAACCGCCAATGATTCCATTTGGTATCATCAGCTTGCGATTTTTTCTCTCACTAAGTTGAGCTCGCAATTATTTAGCGTTAGATGAAAGAATCATGTCTTTAGAAGAATTAAATACTGTTAGTTTTATTTAAATGAAAATATGAAAAACATGGTAAAATAAAATTCACTCCCAAAAAATGTTATGAAATAAATGGACCCTAAATCCTTCACGCTTGCATTCTTAGGCATTTAGAAATTGATTGTACCTTTTTGTTTCAAATAAAGTTTTGAAAAAATTATTGTTATAATTTATTCAAAAGTTATGATTCCCATTTGATTTCCCCTTTAATTTACCATTTCATTCTGGATGCATAGTGAATCTATTTCACAACTTTTAGATTTTTATAATAAAAAATAAAAAGTTGGAACTGAAAGGGTAAACAAAAGTACTCAAAGTGCTCCCCTAATTGTTTTGAGCAGTGTATTAAATGAAAAGTTATGTCATAAGTTTTCTTATATCTTAACTATGAAAAATAGTAAATTTTGAAAAAATTTTTTGGTAAAACTAAACTTAAGGGTGCCCCTTGGCAAAATTGGCAATATTTGTTTGGCGCCAATCCTGTTTGTGCAGAACCAATGCTAAACCAATCAGAATCCCGATCGCTAAACAAAACTAAATACATATTAAAATATAGGGTAAATAATAAGTTGACGGTGCTTCTGTCGCCAAGGGATTTGGCCTAAAAAACAACAACAACTTGGCGAAACTCGCGTGTTTCCCCATTGCCAGATTCCTTTACGCCGATGCAGTAACCCTAGTTACTTTCGAAAAAATAAACCAGACTCGGGGTTTTGGTTTGCTTTGGGCAACACAAAACAAACTTTATTCTACACAATGGGCTAGTACTTGCAATCCAGTTTAGTTTTGTTTGAATTTTCGTCGCACTAGAGTTACACGAGTGGCAATCCAGTTTAGTTTTGTTTGAAAATTTTGGCACTAGAGCTACACGAGTGGGATTCCAGTTTAATATTGTTTGAAAAATCGTCGCACTAAGGCTACAGGAATGGTTATCCAGTACGCACGGGTTCGGGGCTCCGGGCAATGTTTTTTTTTCTCTAAAAAAACATCAGTATCCTACATGGGGCAGTACTGTAGGGCCCATTGAAAGCCTAAACACTCGTTTGGGGCCCCGGGCAATTTTGTTTTCTCTAAAAAAACATCAGTATCCTACATGGGGCAGTACTGTAGGGCCCATTGAAAGCCTAAACACTCGTTTTGGGGCCCCGGGCAATTTTTAATTTACAAAGTAAATCAAAAATAAATTTATTTAGTTTTGCAAAAAATTCCGAATTTAAATAAGCACCATCCATAATAATCGGATGTTCAAAAGCCAAACGAAACCTCACGAAATGACGATAGAACAAAAAGTAATTTATAGAATACAAATAAATCTCACGCGCATATCATCCGCGCAACCTAAATTCCGCGCAAATATCACCAGCGCCAGCGATTGGACAATAATTAATTTAGAACAAAAAATCCCACACGTCTAACATCCGCTCAAGTATAACCAGCGCCACCTAGCCACAACAAAGATTCCACAACGAACGTATCCAACAAACTTAAGTTTTCCCTGAAAATTGCGCAAATCACCAAAAATTGTTATCGCTCCCACAAAACCAATGCTAAGCAATCAGAATCCCGATCGTCAACTAAAACTAATAATATAAATATAGACCATCCCATAAAAGATACAACATCGCCCAGCTTGGTGGGGGCACCCTTAAGTATAGTCTAACCAAAATTTTATATAATAGCATAGTAAAAGAAATATATCGTAAAAGTTAAAATGGCTATTTTCTCTTTAACATTATGATATAAAGATCAATTTAAAAATGTACCTTCAGAGTTATCCATGTTGTAAAATGATTATGTGAACTCAAGTTTAAATTAAAACCTAAAATATAAATAAAAGCCATATTATGAATAAAAAAAGGCAGAATATAACTAATGCAAATGAATTTTAATCATATTAGAATGCATGTTGAAATAAAAAAGCAGTTTTACTAACAAAATGAAACTTAAAGAAAAGCGAGCCAGTAAACGAACACTGAAGCTTATCTCTCAACTCAACAAAAAACATTAATAGAAACCTTTATAAGTTTAAAAAATCGTTTTATAATTAATTTTAAACATAAATTTAAAAAATACTAAATAAAATCGTTTAACTGAACATGTTAACCAAATTTACACACACGGTTCTATTAATCTAGCTACTAAGTTTTTGATAAGGGTTGAAAAGTAACACACGGAAAAGATTAAAATGTACAAACCAATATTTAATTATAATTTTGAACAAGAAAATTTGTAAAATTTATAATTGCTTAAAATAGTCTTCTAACTAATAAAATATTTATTAAAAACACTTTTTTCCCTAATTATCAAAACAATCTTACGCGCCAGTTTCGAGTTTTCGATATTGCCAACCATTGGTATAAAATACATTTTATTTTAATGATAGACGTTCATGACTTTATCGTTTAAAAAACTCCAATTTTTTTGTTTTTTGACTATACGCCTTTTTTCGCTTTTCTCCAATAACAATAAGATTTTGAAAATATTTTAGGATAGTTTTATCGTGCTAAAATTTATTTAATATTGAATCCCCACTGAATTGAATCCTTAACTGTCACTTTAACTACAAAACTCAGAATGTTTTGTTATTGTTTTTATCGGTTTTTGAGCTGAACCATTCCAACCCCCAAACTTCAGTCTTGTTAGGACTTGGTGAGAATTTTACTCTTTTATCCCTATAAAAATAACTACCTTCTAGACTCTTATAAACTCAATTCCTCGTTCGCAGATCAGACCATGGCGTTCCCCGTGAGCCACAAGACCGTGTTCGTGCTGGACCACGGTCCCAGTTTCCTGAATTCCTGTCACCAAACCATGGAGTTTGATATTTTCACCAAGACCAGGCAACCGGGGATCATACCCTTGGCCCCGCTGTCCAAGTCCCTGTGGACGTGCTCGGTAGAGGCCGCCATCGAGTACTGCCGCATCGTGTGGGATATTTTTCCCACGGAGAAACTGGTAAGATATAGATATCATTTGAGTAAATTCATAGAAGCGGGTGCTGGTAGAGATTTACTGTACGGTCGGTGGTCCCTCTTGGCGAACTTTCCAAAATCGCGCCAGAAGTCCGTCTTTTGGCGACTTTTTTTTAAAAACCACTATTCAAAGAAAAGATCGTGTAGGAATATTTCTTATGAAAACTCAACCAACGGTCCGATAGGGTTGCCGGAAAACGTCATTGGTGCGAAGTCATAGAATCTGAGTCTGAATCGAGTTGAAGTCAGACAGGTTTCCAGAAAAAAATATTTATCGCCAAATCCGAAAGAATCGCGCCAAGGGGACCGTACAGTAAATCTGATCCAATTCCTAGAAGCGGGTGCTATTGGATCTTTGTTTAACGAAACCTTTTGCTACTTGGTGCTAAATTTATTGATTTTTTTAGGAATGTCGTGATTGCATGTCATAAATAAATGTATAATCTCAGTAAAATCCTAGTTGTGTTCCCCGGTGACAAATTATAGAATTTGGCGAGTTTTTAAAGGGCGATAAATAACTGGCAACCATATACACGATTCAAAACGTTCATGTTGCACTCATACAGAAGCGGATTGAAATCATTTGTAGGAGGGTTCCCAAAAATAATCCAAGCAGAGACAGTGTTTGGAAACCATGATTTTTTATTCTTGGCAATCTTAAGTCGACGAGCAAGAGACTTGGATTAATCCGAGTGCAGTTGAATCTTTCCTTAACATACTCTTGGCTAATTGATGCTAAATTGATTGATTTTTTGCTGATTGTCATGATAACATGTCATAAATGAATGCAATAAAATGTCATTTTTTTGTACCAATTTTGGGAATTGTGACAAAAAGTAAGGTTTTATCGTTTGTGCATTATGCAGTTTTGTGTGAGTGTCAAATTGAATGTGAGGTTAATCCTATTTGTTGACTCGGCGACTTTTCAAGCTTAGACACATTTCAGAAATGTCTCTAAGCTAGAATATTTTTTTCTTACAAATGTATGAACCATGCTAATAAGGATTATTGAAAGACCAGAAGTTGGGGATTTCAAACAGCCAAGATTGATTGATGAAAATGACAAGTAACTAATTTAGAATGTGAGCATTTTTTTAATGGTCTACCTTCTGTATGAAAATGTAAAGAACCTACTTTAGGAAATGTTAATTATATATTTTGTGTTGAATAAAAGTATGAAAATCACACCTCCTTTTTACTATAGAAAAAATAAATGCAAAGTTAGTCATTTTATTTTTGTGATTAAGTTATTTTTATATGTATTACTTCAAAAATTAGTTTTTAAACAAAATTTGAAATCTCGGGGAAATTTTTGAAAAATATTCTGGAAATCAGGGAATCTTCTCAAATCAATTTTTTTTTCGGTAACCTTTAAGCTGGCCTTGATCACCTTCTGTTTGTCAATGTATGAATGGCTGTATATACTGAATCGATTATGCTCCCCAAGCTAAAGTTATTCGAATCTTAAAGTTCAAAGTTGTTTCATTGCAGTTTTGTTTTAAACAGCACTATCTGATTCGGTGAGATATGCAGTGTCAGTATGATCAAAATTATTACTTAGTAAAAAGACACCTGTGAATACCATTGTTTGACAGACAGAAATTTAAAGTTGTGAAAATAGTAAAATTGAGACTAATAGCCTCTATTCAGCGGCTCATAAAATAGCAGCGCTAAGCAGCATGATAATGATAAGCAGAGTAGTCACAAATAAACAGTTGACTAAAAACGGAGAAACTTTAATAACACCTTCTTAAAATATATATTGTAGACAAAACAAATAATAACAGTCTTACTTTGGAGAAAGCTAAAAACAAACGTAAGTGATTGAGCAAGTAGAAACTTAGTTACTTCATTTTTAAATTAAATAGAACTAATTAAGTTCCATCTGAACACCGCGGGCGAAGAGAGCAAGTGAACAAGACCAACGAGAAGACACCCACCATGCGACGAACTCGTAAACAACAACATGGTCACGTGGTCGGTGCCTTCACTGGGACTGCTGGTGACGTCAAGACGTAAATACCGAACCTACCATCGTGACGTCACAAAAGTAAACACGTCATTGCGGCACAAATTGCGTGATAATCCTAACAGAGACTGCTAAAGCTTCCAGCACTAACCAAAAAATCAAGTGTTGGTGATTATTTTAACTTTTATAAAGAAACTTCTGCTGCTTGTTGTTTTCTCTTATAATTTTGTAACAATAAATTAATATTTAGTAACTATTTTTATTTTAATGAAGTATAATGTTACCATTTACTTATAAATATATTTTTTATAATTGCGTGCAAAAAATCCGATTTTTACACCATAATTTTAATATCAGACGCGTGCGAAAAGTTATACTTTTCAGAAACAGTGATTAAAAAATTACTTTTTTTCACCCAAAAGCAGTGAAAAAAAAGTACTTTTTTTTAATTTTCATAAGATGCCAACATTTCAAGTAAAATTTCTATTTCATAATATTCATAAAATCCAGAAATTTATTGATCTACTTTATTTATAAATATTATGTGCGTGAATGTTATTATTTTTTTTTATTTTTGAATCAGTATCCATGTTCAAATGTTTGACTTTAAACTAAAAAATAAGTTTGCCTTTTGTAATTCCAGAGATTTATCGATGACGATCTTCTTCACGTAAAAAAATTAGCATGTGAATTATTTGTGAACCAATGAGATTTGATTTTTTTCACATAATTATAAAAAATAATGTATGCAACATGTGTGAAAAGTAAACTTTTTCAAAAACGTGTCATTATTTCACTCGTTTGTTAAATAAAATCCACTATTTTTTAAAAGTGTTACTTTTCACACTTGTTGCATAAATAACTACCGTATATACTCGTGTATAACCCGACTCCATGTATAAGTCGACCCCCCCATACATTTGTAACAAATTTCTCGGCTTATAACGAGTATGTACGGTATTATATAATAAGTAAGGGGCCAAGGGTATGATCAAGTATTATATAATTTTCTGGCAATTGAAAATATAATTTATTAATTTTCTTTTTTTGTAGATACGATTCATAGTGAGTGACACTTCATCTTTGACACTAAACACTTGGAACCAAGATCAGCAAAATTTAAATCTTGTAAGTAAAGTGCAATCAAGGCATCAAAAATTTTGTAAATCATGTTTACTTTGTAAATAAGTTTTATATTTTGGCTATTTAAGACTTTAAACCAATTTTAAATAAATTAACAGGCTTGTGCAGCCAAAACGTCTGACGAATAATACCCCGTGTGGAGGGAGTGCATGTTAAATATCCTTCAAAAGTCCTAACGCTGTGTGCGATGTCGCCCTTAACGGTTGCGTTGGGTGCCTACTCAAGCGTCGGCTTGTCACTTGACTGTGGTTCTAAAATACGACGGCCATCGCCAATAGCCGTTGTGTAGCTGTAGTGCGACGATCATTCAAACTAAACTAAACTAAAGACATTAACAGCCAAAACTTTTTAATGCATTTGTTTCCTTTCATGTGAATGAAAGAAATTATAAAAGATCTAAAACTATTGTGTTGTAGAGTTAAAATATGGCAAGGATATATTGAACACTGTCGATATAAATTTCCTTACAAGAATTTTTTTAAAAATGTATATCCCTAATTTTTTCCATAAATAACGAGGCAAACGATTAAATAAAATAATTTGAAGGATTGAATCTTTGTTTTAAATTCTACTCACTGTTATAGCCCTTTACTAAAGCGCTGAGAGTCTGTGTTTGATTAAATGCCTCTTTTCACAGATAATTTGGACACAGTTCGGTTAAATTTAACCAGGGCCGGATTTCTAAGTAGGCTGTAGCCTAGAGCGGCAAATTGTTGGGGGCGGCAAATTTTACGACCCATTAAAGCGGATTCAGCATAAAAAAATTATTATAAGGATACTAACATTTTTAAGAAAGAAAAAATAATAATTACATTTATGCGTAAACAACCTAACTAATACACCTACTCAAATTCTGATTAGGATAACATGAAATTAAAAGGGGCGATGATGTTATCAACCTAAATACGAGCGATGGTCCAGAAAAAGTTAGGAACCACTCATTATACAATACCTCTTGACGTTGTGAGCGATACCTCCCTGTGAACTTTCCAGCTCTCCGTCATGGCGTCCTCTTCTGTTTGCATCGCCATATGGTTATGGTTCAAACTAATATTTAGTAGTAAACATAGTGTCTGCGAGGGCAATTTCACCCTCTCCCGCGGATTTGGAAGATAAAAGAAAAATAGTACAACAGTTTGAAAAATTCACCTATTATTTCGCTTTCGATTTATAGTTTAAAGATACATAGATTCTAATATGTAGAAAGAAAAAAATAGCCAAGAAAACTATATCTGGCGGCAAATCGATCCTAGACTACAAGCGGCAAATCTTTAAATCCGGCCCTGAATTTAACGATTTAAATTTTAACTTTCAATTGATTTTTAACATAGGATTTTCGTTCTAAACCTTTTTCCAATTGTCCCTGTTTCTTTATTCTTGATTCTCTCTACAAAATGGTAAGATGGCTAGATTTCAATTTCTCTTATAGTTTGAAATTTTGAAAAATGACTATGATTCGTTACTTTTCATATTAAGTAACTGTAACTGAGTTTCTGCGGCTGGGGAGCCCAGTCGGTTAGGCATTCACCTAGCATGCGGATGGTCCCAGGTTTGGGTCCGGGTATTGCCAAAATAACTGCCGGCCTATAAACGGCCTGTGCAGCCAAAAATGTCCGACGAATAATACCCTGTGTAACGAATAATACTGGGAGTGCACGTTAAATGTCGTTCAAAGTCCTAACGCTGCGTACGATGTCGCCCTTAATGGTTGCATTGGGTGCCTACTCACGTGTTGGCTCGTCACTTGACTGTGGTTCTAAAATACGACCAATAGCCCGTGTACGCCAATAGCCCTCGTGTAGCTCTAGTGCGACGATAATTCAAACTAAACTAAGTAACCGAGTTTCTTTTTAAAAGTAACTTTCCAATCACTGATTGTAACCCAATACCTTTCCAGTTAATGTCCAGCTTGGCCCAGGTGGGTCCCCCTGCGACCAGTAGCCAGAAGAAAGAGTGCAGCGTGATGCACGGACTGAATGCGGCCATCGAAGCTCTCTGTGAGTGCAGCGAAGTGCAACACGAGAAGAGGACGGCCATGACGGAGAGCGCGGGGAAAGTGCTCAACAGGGGGAGGGTCATCTGCTTCACCAACGTCAAGAGGTATTGTATAATGCAGTAGTTCCTAACCTTTTCTGGACCATCGCCTCGTATTTTAGGTTGATCAACATCCATCGCCCCCTTTTGATTTTCATGTTATGTCTAATCAGAATTTGAGTTAAAGTGTAACTATAAAACAGTTTTATAACACTTACTACCGTTTATAAAAGCAACCAAAAAAGCTTTATCCGTTCACTTTTAAATAAAATAGAAAAAACATAAAACGTATATTTTAAAGAACAAAAGTGAAATAATATTTTTACTGGTTTCTAGAAAATTTAAGAGAGTTGAATGTAAAAATTGGCTGGTTTGGTTATGGTTGGAGAATGGTTTTACTGTACAAAGGTACAACATTATTTTAATTTCCCCCCTTTGAATACTCATCACCCCCTGATCTCCCCTCAAGTATTTTTTGCCCCCTTGATAACACTAATCACCCACTTGGAGGCGATCGCCCCCAGGTTGGAAACCGCTAGTATAATGGTTACACTTAAAAGATTACTGAATAAATGAAGTCTTTGTGTCCAAATAAACGCTCGTGGATTTTTAAATCTGGTTATGGTGAGGGCTTGAGGAGGCCAGTTGGTAAGGTGCTTTTCTGTATTAAAGTCCTATTTGGGTCCAAGAATGCGATAAAAGTCTGTGCGAGCCAAAAAAGATTCTGACGAATTGTTGAGAAGTTTGCATTTGGATTCCAATTTAGAATGAATCGATCCTTCACTCTCAACAATTACTGGGTGCAGTTAGAGACACAAATACTTGTTTTTAAAGGTTAACTATAAAGTTATTGGTTTGATGAGTTACCCAAATTAGTTAATGTGCAGTTTTAAAAACTTTTGCTCTGTAGATATGAATAAATATTATGGTAATGAGGTATAGTGCCGATAGATGGCGCTATAACCTGTTGCGATTGGGAATAACCCTTTCTCTTCAGAACTGAAACGGGGACCAACGGCTGCGGTCGTGTTGGCGAGGTGCTTTGAATTGGTAATTAAATAGTTTTCTGCGGAAACCATGGTCTGCCGTCCATGTAGTAATTTTATTTGTCTGAATATTAAAGTAATAATGCATCTCCTCCCTTCTCAGTTCCCACAATATTAAAGAAAAATCTTTTACCGGTAGATCAACTCTTCAATCCTTAGCTCCACCTACCTGTTCAATATCAGGGTTGTTAAAAACCCGGGTTTTTTCATGAAAAACCCAACCCATTTGGGTTTTAGGTTTTTTTTCAGTATTTTGGATGTGTTTTTCAGGATTTTGTGATTTATTTAGGGAAGTTTCAATTATTTATCTTATACATTACAATTTTTTAAACTGTTAGAACATCTTGAGAGAGATAATCAGGAATGATGTAATTTAAATTAGAACAATCAAAAAATAATTACATATGGTTGTTAGATAAATGTATATTTAAATTTATAAATGTATTGTCTAGAACCAAGTATTGTTTGTTTGGTTTGTTTGTGTATGTGTGAAATTATATAATCCGGAATATTGTAACGATAGAAATTCAAATTAGAATTTTAAAAAATGTATTAGTTATATTTAATTGTTAAATAATTAGTATAAATTTAAATTTGTAAATGCATTTTTAAATATTGAAGGTACAAAAATGTAAAAATATATTAAGAATAATACTAAAATATTAATTAAAAATGATATGAAATGTATATTTTTTTGGATGTATAAAAAGTTTTTACTTTTTTTAATTTTCAGTGAAGGCAATCTTAAGTTCAATTGCCCACTTGGGTTTTTTCGGGTCGGGTAAAATCATAACAACCCTGTTCAATATTATCTTTTATTTAATTTTGAAATAATGCTCTTAATGTGACTAAATATACAATTAATCCGGGTGTATTGAATAGTTTGAATCTAATTTCATTCTCTCTTTCAGCGACCTGGAGGTCAATTCTCTCTTGGAATGTTTCCAAGATGCTTTATCTGAACACAATAAACTGGCAGCCAGTTCTGACAGGCAAGTCTTGCAATTAAGAGATGTTCCATAAGCTAATGTATATTTGTAATCATACTTGAAGTATTGCATTTCCATGTTAAGCTTCTCCCATATTCCAAATCAATAAAAATTTAACGAATGTTATCTGTATTAATTATACTTTTGAATTTAATGCCAAAATTACAGCGATGGGCACTATTTAAAACTTATCATTATATTAATAGGTTATTCTTTCAATGTTTAATGGTGTTATGATATTCCCAACTAAATGATTAACTGGCAAAAGCAATCTTTTGTCAAAGTTATGATTTCAAAACTATGATTAGCTTATGGGACTGACAGTCCCCTTAATTTACACTTCATAACACCAGTTACTAATGTAATTTTTCCGAAGTGAGCTTTGCTGAATTTATTCATCATTGTATTTGCATCATTGTTCATCATTGCAAATTCATTTAGAAAGTATTGTTTTTATGACTGTCCTGTCTAACATAGAGTTGAATAGAAAATTAAATAGGCTCCTATAGTTAAACTCACAGTTTCCTTTCACAGAAGCCACGACCACGGACGGAGCTATAAAAGGCGCAGAGCAATCAGATGACGACAAAATAAAACAGCTACAATTCCCTGTTCATCTGATTGCTCCGCGCGTTTTATAGCTCCGCCCGTGGTCGTGGCTTCTGTGCAAGGAAACTTACTATGAGTTTAACTATAACAATAGCTTTTACTCCAAGTTTGTCTTTGATTTTTCTACTGTTATGCAATAAATTTGAGATTTTCCCTTCACAGTTTGATGGTCGTTCAACATTGTGAACTCATCATGATGCATGTGTATCCAGTCAACAAAGAAAGCTGCATTGCTCACCAACCGAAGAAAATGGTAAGGAGATATTTAAGAAAAGATCAGAGCTAAATGCTATGTGTTACACAAATTAATTGAAAAAGAGTGTTTATAGGTTCTATTTATTTTTATTTTGTTCAGAGCTAAATGTTTGAAATATGATGTAAATGTTTTGGTCAGACCTAAAGGTTATGTATAATACAAGTTAAATCAATTGTCAAATGATGTCTGTAATTTTTTTCTTTATCTCTCTTTATTATGTTCAGTTTTTTGGATTTGCTAGCAAAAGACACAGTTTCTTACAGAATTTGGTATATTATGAAATAAATCTGTCTATGAGACTTCCTGATGTATTAAACAGCCATTGTCTGGACATTTTTCTTAAATTTTTTAAATGAAGAAATACCTATGGGGGGACAGTAGGTGCATCCACTCCCCACTCCATGATGAATAATGATTTTGAGAATGTTCATGCTGCACCGCCCATCGCGCAGAATAATCAGGGACTCGTCCATGTTTATTTTATATGATGTTAATCATTTACTATTTAAACTAAAATAAATGTATGGTCCCACCTAAGATACATTTTCTGCAGCTTATTTAGAATTAACAGAGCAGATGAGAAAGTTGTCATCCTTGATGCTTTTTCAAATTTGTGAATCAATAGTCTACATTAAACTGTTAATTATTCTTTGCAAAATCACTTTAATCAAAAGTTTTTTAATGTAAGCATCTCTGAATATTTTCCCAATTTCTCTTAGGTATCTCCTATTCTAAGCACAGAAATTCACAATGTGAAATCGGGTCGTCATTTGGCGGCGAAACTTGGTGTTCTAGTCCAGCAGCACTACAATTTGGCTTCCACAACAGTGACTGGAATTCCTATGAAAGTATGCAATTTGTCAGAATACTCTTAAACTTATGGGCTGGGGAGCCCAGTCGGTTAGGCATTCGCCTAGCATGCGAAAGGTCCCAGGTTTGGGTCCGGGCATCACCAAAATAACTGCCGACCTATAAAAGGCCTGTGCAGCCAAAATGTCCGACGAATAATACCCTGTGTAGAGGGAGTGCACGTTAAATATCCTCCAAAGTCCCGACGCTGCGTACGATGTCGCCCTTAACGGTTGCGTTGAGTGCCTATTCAGGTGTCGGCTCGTCACTTGACTGTGGTTCTAAAATACGATGCCTGTCACCAATAGCCCTGGTGTAGCTCTAGTGCGACAATTTCAAATTAAAACCTAAAAACTTAAACTTATGTTTTCAGCAAAAATAAACACTTAGGAATATTACTTCCAATAATAATAAGAATTGTTCCAGTTTTTTTTTTAAACCATTGTTGTTGGGTTATTTATAGTCTTTTTTACTTTATTATCGAAGCTTCGGAATTCAGTTTATTAATCTTTAGTCACTGTGTTTAAGTTATTGCTTGATAAATGTTCTTATAGTATTGTTGTGTATATTGTTACTTTCTAAATTTAATAACGTATAGATAAAATGAAGTGGCATAAAAACATAAAGAATATTGAAAACAGTTTTTGTTGAAAGTCACGACTTTGACTTTGCTACCCTTTTAACGAAAAGTGATACAAAAAAAGCATGAATTTTTTGATTGAAAAATATATAAGATATTGTTCTTTCTTTGAACTGTGTAAATTGGTTGCATGGTTCAAAAAATGTAGGTTGACACGTGAATATGTCTAAAAAATGCATTCTTAGAACATCTTAAATAAAATTATACATCAAACTTTGAGAAGTAGCTTAAACTTAGAACAAGATTTTACATATTATGTGACACAACTCTTACAACATGATTTTTAAGCGAAAACTTACTTGTTGGTAAAATATTTTATTGTGCATTTCTGTCTTTCTATTTTAACTTTATAGTTGTCTTAAGTTTAACTTTATAGTTGTAAATTTTTAAATCTGTTTCAGGAAGAGCAAAACGCAAGTTCGTCAGCCAATTACGATGTTGAACTGCTACATCCAGTAGCGGCCCATGCTGAAGTCTTTAAGACAGGTATGTGGTGTGAATTCAAGCATTACAAAAGATTTGCATTAAACTTGGAGTAATTTATAGACAAAAATTAATTCCAAGAATAAATTAATATTAAATAAAGGTTACTTTGCATCAGTTATTCCCATTTTTGTCACTTGAAATATTTGTTTTAAATGTATATAAAAATTTTAATCATAAACATCAAAATGTGTACACAAGAAAAAAAACATTTGCATTTAACAAACATCCATTGTCTGAAACATCTTGCATTGAATTTTAATTATTAAAAGGTTTACATTTTGCAGTTTTTATATGTTAAGGTTTTAGTTCCAGATAAATATAATTCTTTTTTTTTTTTTCATTTTTAAAAATCATGTACAATTTTAAATTTGTTATGATTTAGCTATTCAAAACAAATATTTGTTTCTCTCAGATGCTAAACAGTCTTTTTTTAAAAAAATGCTTTTTATAAGTAAATAATCTACATTTTATAAATTACTTTTCTGCAGGTGTTGTGAATGCGGAGGGAGTTCATATCACGGCCGTGAAGGAAGGACAGCTGTACGAAACGGTCACCCTCAAATGGTGCACCCCTCGCTCAAGCTCAGTCGGTAAGCTGTTTTCTTAACTAATAAACTACAGTCGAACTTGGTTGGTAGAACAGGTTTGTGTGCTTGGTCAAAGACCTGCTTATAAACCTTCGTCAAGTAAGACAGACACACACAGCACACAAGTGACAGATGCTGCCACCTATCGCCACCTCCACAATTTAGACATGTCCCTGAAGGGGAGGGAAATAGTCTCCAAGGACCTGTACCCGTGGGAAACTGCGCCATGACCGCCCACAGGACTTTCGGACCCACAGATTTTAACGAGCACGTACTCCGCATATACTCGGTGGATCTTCAGTGGTATCGGGACTCAATCGCGGGACCTTCCGATTCCGAGAGTGAGGCCTTAACCACTAGGCTATCCCCGGCCCCAACTTGGTTAAAATGACCTTATTTATAATGACAACTTGTTTATAAGGCTATAAATGTTCGGACCTTGAATTTCCCATAATGGCTTAATGTTATTATACACTGCTCAAAACAATTAGGGGAGCACTTTGCGTACTTTTGTTAATCCTTTCACTTCTGACTAATAAACTACAGTCGAACTTGGTTGGTAGACATATATTCAGGTTTGTGTTCTTGGTCAGAGACCCGTTTATAAACCTTCGTCAAGTACGACAGACACACACAGCACACACACTACTTTCCTGATGCCATCGGCTGAAAAAATTAAATGAAACTTTCAACGAAAACATTTAAAATTGAAAATGTTTATTTTAATCTTTTGCCGTTACTTTCAGAAACTAAATTCATTATTTGAAAAATACTTGACATGTTTCAAGTGGCGTAATTCCGCCAATCTCCATTCCCGGATTTTATTGTGGGTTTATTTGATGATTTTTCTGTTGACTGCATGTATGCATATTTAAGCAATAAATGTGTAGTTAAGCTATTACTGAGCTCTGATGGTTAATAAAGGCCATCGCACTAGAGATGCATTATTAGTGTTTTATGTCTTTACTTTTTACTCTTATTAACTGAAACTCACCAAATGGGCAATTTCTTTTATAAATAATTTATAAGCTGGTCGGTTGTTCGAAGGTCTTTGTGTTAGAGCTGTATAATGGGTGTGTTTGTAGCTATACCTATTTTCTCACCAAATTATTTCCCAAAATGCGCCAAATGAGCTAAAAGGTTTTATGGATTTATAAGGGAATTGTGATGACATTTATGAGTGCATTTTATAGCGTATTTTTCATTTTGGAATTTTAAGGCAATGAAACGGGATTTTATACTTTATAACGAGCAGGGACAATAACATAAGATCCTATAACAGGTTATATATGGTACACATATTTGGAACGATTTAATATTTTTTTAATCCGTGCGAAGAACGGGTATAAATTTGCTAGTAAGAAATATAATTTTTTTTAAATATAATGAAATTTGTTTAATTAATAATTTTAATCTTATTCTAATGCAATGAAAACAAGTTTATATTTCAGGCAATATTTGTCCGTCTCAGAGGGTTAAAGTAGAAGTTAAGTTGTATTATAAACATGTTTAAATGTTCCCAGCCTTAACAGTGTTCTCTTTTGGTAGAATTGCAGTACTGCACGTCTTCCTTTCGAATCACCCCAGTAGATGTCAACAACAGGCCTTCTTCCTGTCTCACTAATTTCTTACTAAATGGTAGGGTATTTTATGTCTTTAGAATTTGGATTGCTTTGTAAATTACCTTTGAACTTTTTAATTCTGTAATTCTCAGGGAACTTTTTAATTCTGGAATTCTCAGGGAATTTTTTCGAATTTCACAAAATATCAGGGAATTTTTTCATTTTGGATTGCTTAAAGAGCCGCTTTAGGTTATCTTGTGATCACTACTAACGGACACTTGATAAAAAAAAAAATTATGGTTGGTCCGAGTGGTCTGAACAGCAGATACAAAAGTAAACATGACTCTCTTCCTAGAGGCAAAAAGAAACCCTGTCAATCATTATAAGACAGTGCAACCGTAGATGTCGTGAAAATGACTAGGCAGCAAAATAAGTAAATTGGGAAGCATTATTGGATTGCATATTTTTGGTCAGGTGAAGGGACTGCACTGGTCAGAACTGATATTTGAAGACATCTAAGTGAAATCTAATCTCAATTCATCTTCAAATTTCAATTAAATTTTTTACCCTAATCATTAAAATTTATCATTTATTGAAATTTTAGTTTAGTTTTCATTGATATGGACCAGGAACTTCAATTATTCGAAGCAATTGGGACCTCACCATATTCGTATTATCCGAAATTCGGATAATTGGAGTTAATCGGAGGAAAGGTATCTTTTAATCAAATCAACCCAACCCAAATCCTATTTTGTAAGTGTCTTCGGCAGTTTCAGTTATAGTTTTTTTTAACAGTTTTTTTCTATTCATCTTATGTTAGAATCTTGGTTTCACAAAAGCTTATATGCGACTTATAAACTTTTTTACTAGGCCTATTTGTTACTGTTCGTCTCTGTTGGATTTCATGTGGTCATGCCTAGTAATTTTTTTGGTCGGTACAAAAAAATTACAAGGCATGAATAACAACGAACAGTAATGGGTTGGCCAGGTGGAATTTTTTCTGACATTCGGATAATTGAGTTCTACAGTAGCTTCTAATAACTGTTTAGAAACATGGGGCTTAAAATATCAGGATATTACGTGTTTAGCGTTGAGGAAAGTTTTGATACGATTTGATTTTGCAATAAATAGTACAGATAATAAGATTAATTTTCAAGCATTTGGGCTTTAATTGCTTGAAAATTAGCTTTTTCATTCAAAACTTTTCAAGGAGTATACGAACCATGTTATAACGCAATTCTCTGATCACATGGTTCTTCTAAACTTATTCTGATTTTCGGAAATCTGGAAAAGTTGGGTAGGCTAACTCATAATCCGGAAAGTCTTAAGTCCCGAGATGTCTGGATTAAATTTTCTGTACTGCATTGAATTGTGTGTATTGTATATTTTCTATCAGGGAACTTTTTTTCAAGGATTTTGTAACAACCCTGGTGGTGTACAGCTCTATTATACAGGATTAACGTGAGGATGATGTGTGATTTCCAGCACCGATTGATTGTTTCTATTGATCTATTCATTCTTTTACTTCCTATCTATGAGTCAGTTCTTATGGTACACTGCCTTTAATTTTGAATTATTTTGCCTGAATTTTTTTTTCACTTCCTATCTATGAGTCAGTTCTTATGGTACACTGCCTTTAATTTTGAATTATTTTGCCTGAATTTTTTTTTCACTTCCTATCTATGAGTCAGTTCTTATGGTACACTGCCTTTAATTTTGAATTATTTTGCCTGAATTTTTTTTTCACTTCCTATCTATGAGTCAGTTCTTATGGTACACTGCCTTTAATTTTGAATTATTTTGCCTGAATTTTTTTTTCACTTCCTATCTATGAGTCAGTTCTTATGGTACACTGCCTTTAATTTTGAATTATTTTGCCTGAATTTTTTTTTTCAATGTGAGGATACAATGCTTTTGACAGAAATTTTATACTTTGAATTTTGTACTGATTGATTGAATTGGTATTGCGTGGGAAAATTGGTATCCCATGCTGACATGCTATGAAACTACATTATTATATAAATATATTATATGAAGAATGTAGTGTAGTTGCAAAACTTCATTCTCCAAAATATAATTAAAATATAGGGCCCCTTTGTTCATTGTTGACTTAGTTCAATTGAATTAACTATCGTTAAAAGTCGTCAATCAACAAGCTGGACCCATTATATTAGCTATACTTTGAAGTATTCAAGTTTTGAAACTAAACCCTTTATATAAGTGCATAACTTATAAGATGCTTGTTGCTGAGTTATATAATTTGGAAATAAATGACTGATTTGCTAAACTTTCTTTTTTTCTCCAGGGCGTGCTGTGATGCTGGAGATGCCGCGCAAGTCTGGGTCCAAGGTCCTCTCTCACATGTTGGCCAGCCACGGGGGTGAGATCTTCATCCACACCCTGGGCACAGGGAGGTCCATCCTGGAGGACCCCCCGTCCATCAGCGAGGGGTGCGGGGGGAGGGTCACAGACTACAGGATCAACGTGAGGATGCCTTTATTGGATTGTTTAGCGCAGAGTGACAGTTTCAATTCGACTACAGTAGACACCCTCTTAACCAGCCTAAACGAGATTGAGATCAAGCCTTTAGAGCGAAAATCCAGTTAAACCAGAGACCAGAAATGGCCTCCTGTGTCTTTAAAACAGCACCCACTAGTTACACAAACTTGCTTCAGGAATACTTCAAGAGCTGAATTTCTAGCACATATTTAACTGCTTCAATTTAAATATTTTCAGTGGTTGAGAGGTTTTACGTGTCAACCTCATAAGCCCAAGTTTGCAGGTTTAAGCCTCGGCTGAGTCGTCAGATTATCTATTTGGGAAAATCCCCAATTTAAAGTCGATAGCTCGTTTAGTTCGAGCAGTAAATTGTTTCAGGCAGACAGAACCAATGTTCAATAACTACCCAAGAGACTTAAATTATACCTAAATTATACCTTGCATGCGAAAGGTCCCAGGTTCGGGTCCAGGCATCGCCAAAAATAACTGCCGACCTATAGAAGGCCTGTGCAGCCCAAAAAAGAGTCCGACGAATAATGCCCTGTGTAGAGGGAGTGCACGGTAAATATGCTCCAAAGTCCCAACGCTGCGTACGATGTCGCCCTTAACGCTGCGTTGGGTGCCTACTCAGGTGTCGGCTCGTCACTTAACTGTGGTTCTAAATTCCGACGCCTGTCGCCAATAGCCCTCGTGTAGCTGTAGTGCGACGATAATTCAAACCTACCTATACACTTATAATTATGCCACGCAAGTCTGGGTCCAAAGTCCTCCCCCACAAGTTGGCCAGCCACGGTGGGGGGGGGGGGGATCTTCATCCACACCCTTCCCATCTATGGGATCGTTCTTGGGGTACTCTAAACTTCCGACCTATATAAACAAACTGTGGAGCTAAAAAGTCTGATGAATAATTCCCTGTGTAGAGGTAGTGAATGTTAAATATGCTTCAAATTCCTGACACTGTGTACCATGTCGCCCTTCAAAAAAGTTGTGTTGGGTGCCTACTCGGAGACTCCTGGCTCTAGAACTGGTTCTAAATAACTATGCTCATCCTCAATAGCCGATAAATATATATTATATGAAAGGTGTAGTTACAAAACTTAATCTCCATTGTATAACTAAGATATAGGGTCCGGTCCTTTCATTGGAGACTTTGTTGAATTGAATAATCAATCCCCATAAGTGACCAGTCAATGCGTAGTACCCTGATTTTTTTATACCGGGTGGTTATAAAATAACGCTCGATATTTGCTTCTTGGTTTTGCCAATGCTTACAATATTGTGTTTGCATTGGCAGTGCCATCTGTCGGTGATTATTGTAACTATTTCTTTTTTAATGTAATGTAATAGATTCCGGCTGCCTATTTCTTGTCTCCTTTAGGAGCTTTAACCCAGCCAATTACACCTCGTAATTTAGAACCCTGGTCAAGAGACGTGTTTTTTTTTTATGATCATTCTTTTCCCCCCTTCTTGATTAGTAACTGTCTCAAAATTTATTGCATTCGGATTATTCATTCAAGCTACAGACCTCTCCGAATAGGGAGCGTTATTTTATAACCACCCTGTACTTTGAAGAGTGTGAGTTTGGCGATTAAACCTTTCTTATAAGCAGCTTCAATTTCTCTCATTTGTGCTTTGAAATGGAGCTTCCTTGTAAGTTTATATTCTGTAACTATCTATTTCCAACAAGGAAGTCCAGAAGGTGTATTTTAGATTCTGGGTTACGCTTTTTCATTTTTAGAATATCTAAATTTAAAAATAATTGATTCTAAATTAAAGTTTGATAGAATAAAATGACCCAAATTCCAAGGAAACCTCTCTAGACTATGGGAAGAAAAAGAAAGTTGATGGATTAATAACTTCATTTTAAGGGCCTTTGAAGTGCTTAGTTTATTATTATTTTTTTGTTTCTTTTTTGTCTCTATTATTAAAGTATTTCGGCATTTTTTTTCTAGGATTTTGGAGATTTCATGAAGCAAAACAGACTGATTCCAATCGAACCCAATAGTGAGAGGTTAGAATTTCCAATCGAAACAGGTAACTTGAAGTGAGATTATTTTTTACCAAAACTCCTTTTACAGTAAACTCCCGTTTATCCGGTATGCTCGGGAAATTGACTCTTCCGGATAATCGAATTTTCCGGTTGATCGGAAGTCGCCAAATAGGGTTACCAAAAAATGCCGATTTTTCCGGAAAATACAAGATATAATGGCTGCATCTTATATGCAAGTAGGCGGTATTGCATTTATAGTGATAATATATAGTTGATACTACAATATTTTGTATTAAAAAATATTAATATATTTATTAAGAAAAAAATCGATCGTTACTTTCAAATGCTAAAAATCTAAATACATAAATCGTCCAACCCATGGTCTAAAACCAGTAGGATATTTTTAAATGTAAACCAAAAACACTTTTTGCGCCAAATATTGTCACCAAACGAAATTTTCTCTTGGAAAAAAATCTGACAAGTTTTTACTATATTTGGCCAAAAATCGCAATTTTGGCAAAAAATATTCAATTTTATCGCTAAATTCCGTCGCCAAATCGGAATTTGAAATTTTCCGGATATTTGAGCTTTCCGGTTAATCGGGAGCCGGATAAACGGGCTTTTACTGTACCAATACTTTTCCCATATACTAATAAATTGTCCTTTGATTTTAGCAAAGAAGAAACTCTGCCGTTTGACGCAATATTGGCCCTTGGTGTTTAGTCATACAACAATTTTCAACAATGCATCTGTAAGTAACCACATAGTTACAAAAATACTAGGCAGTATTCCCATTTTTGGTGCTGCTGCGTTAATAAAACATTGTAATTGTTTTGAATATATAGATAGAAGAAATCGTTTTTGAAGGACTCTTCAGAAAGGTTTTGCCTTGCCAAATAAAACGCTTCATAATGAAATAATGGGGTTAAAACAACTTGTCTTCAAAACACATTTTATCCTTGTGCCTTAAATTTTAAATTGGTTTTTACAAATATATTTATTTATGATTATATTTCATCTTTTGTTACATTTTGGATTAATTTTTCAGTTATTCATGGATGTGATACATCTTTTTAAAGATATTGTACAGTTCTAACTTAACAAAATACCAAAATTTAACTCTTTAATTATGGTTTATATGTCTTTTGATTATAGTTCAGAACCGACTATAGGGTAACGAATACAGTGATTGGCCCCCTCATTCATTATTGAAAATAAGATGTTAAAGCCCAAAATAGGTGTGACAGAGGCTTTTAAAATTCCTGCCATTAACGTTTGTCATGTTGGCAACAACATTTTGGGCTTTAACATCTTATTATTTTCAATAATGAATGAGGGGGCCAATCACTGTGAGGGTGCCAATCACTGTACTTGTTACCCTATTATGTTTGCCACCAAAAATTCTAGCCAAATTGCTCTTGTAAGGGGTTCTACTTAATTTCAGTAATGGATAATTTTTTTTTAGCTTTCATAGAGTGCCCACTGCCCAACCACCTTAAAAAATAAATTTTTGAAAGGTCACAAATTCTAAAATGGGGGGTTTAGTGGCCCTGAAAACAAACTAAATTTCCTTTAAAACACCAAACGGGTCCTAATTTGTTCTGAATAGCTTTAAAAATTCCAAGTTGTTGAATTTTGGTTTTGTTTGTGAAATTTCCTCATAAATTATTTAATTGTTTAAGTGGCATTAAAATTGACAATTGTTATAAAAATACACTAGTATCTGTTTGAAATCCTTCTTTGATAACCTTGTTCCTTTTCTGGTTGTTTTATTCATATTCAATAGATTTTTTTTCCCCGAATACAACCATTTTTTTTTTAATTGTTTGAAATCATCAGGTGAATTTTTCAGCTAAATTAATTTTAAATACTGAAACTTACTTTTTCAAATAATGCCTGTAACCATATCTTAGAGGTATCTGAATGACCCTTATGAGCCTTTATATTTTGTATCTTATACTATAAAATTTACCTATTGAATCTTCATGTTAGCAAATCGGCCCCCTGCTGCACCTGATCACAAAAGAGTCCCTGGACCCTGGTGAGGTGGCGGAGTGCAAGAAGTCCATCTACAACCTGGTGAGCTACGAAAGCAAGGGACACCCCCTCAACGTGCCCACCATCACCACAAGGGGGAAGGGGCCAAAGAGGCAAGTCTGAATTTGGTTGTGACTAGGGATGCACCGAATATTCGGTATTCGGCCACTTTAGTCGAATATTCAGTTTGGCCGAATAGCGAAATTTAAATTTTTTCAAAATTCTTCACGTTAATTAATCTTCTAAAATGTCGAAAGAATTCCCAAACAGGACTTGTTTTCTTTTTTGATAGACTCAAATTCTTAAGTTTTAGTTATTTATAATGTTAAATCAAGCTTTTCTCAAGTTGTATTAAATAAACATGTCTCTTTAGGGGAACAGTTACTGTGAGTGGGCTATAAAAAACAACAATTACCATATGTATCACAATTGTAAGCCATGGTTTTATTATTTTTTTTCTAATTTTCATTCTACCTCGGATCCACCTACTTTTGTTTATGTTTTCATACTTCTATTTTCGTTTTCGTGTTGTGATTTTTCCAAGTTAAACTTTCTAAAAGCCTTGCTTTAATAACAAACGAGTACCACTTTATTGTGTGTTGGTTTAATTAAAAATTTAATAGCCATATTGTATTAAAATTATTGTGTGATTGTGTACTTATATGTTTGTGTTGAATTGAAATTGATGAATAATAAATGCAACTTACTTAGATCTGACAAAAAATAACAATTGGTTTAGGTAGGCCAAAGAATGTCACGTAGTTTGCAGGCAGGAAGGAAGGAAGGATGCGAACTTTAACTAAGCAACGTTTATTTGAACAGAGCTCATACAACAACAACCCCGATCGGGGTAAGCAGCTTGCTTATATGTGAAACGAAGGCATGATGGGATATAACTCATTTGCATAAACATAGGAAGAACTGAAATAGAAATTTACATAAGTTGTCAGAATGTGGAAATGATAGTTTAAATACATAACATAAATAAATGACGAATAAAGGTGGAGAAGAGCGGAGGACCGAACCCGGAACTTCTTGTCACGACTCGGGCACTCTACCGAGTATGCCAGCTGGACTACACCGTGGCAATATTTGGTATTCGGCCGAATATTCGGCTAAGACTTTGGCCGAATATTCGGTATTCGGCCAAATTGCAAATTTGGTATTCAGTGCATCCCTAGTTGTGACAGACATCCCTAGTTGTCACAACTTGTGACAGGAACTATTTTTAAGGATCATAAAAATTCCTACTTTTCCCTTTTGCTCCCACCAAGTCACTATTCTCATCAAAAGTCGCCTTTTTTTTTCTTTAGTCACTATTTTTTTTTTTTTATTCTACACCATTTACCCTTTTATTAATAAATCCTGCATGTATTGAGAAAGATTTAGTTTCCAAACTATAAATTGAAAACATTCAGTATATGTTCCAGTGAATATGGTTTCGAATTAATGAAATGTATGTGAACTACTGTTAATCTTAGATAACGTTTCAAATCACTTTAACAAGTAAATTTTGAAGTACCGCATTTAGGTCCTTGAAATTTTTTTATTTATTGTGAAGCTCAATATTAACCCCTTCACCACCAGGTGTATGCAGCATAGTCCTCTCAATTGGATTATCAACAACCATGATGTGCACTGCGTATGTCTTCCAATGTACAGTAAACTGAGTGTAAAATTAGCCGCTCGTAAACAAAATGACTTGCAACTTACAAGACAGATTTATGAAAATACTGATAATTTATTTTGCAAATCCTTAAAATGTATTTAGAACTGTCATTGTAAGTAATACTTTGTTTCGGAATAAAAGCGTCACAAGTGTGAATCCACATAATATTACTTTAATTTTGTTATAATGGAATCAGCAATATTTTAAATTTTATACTCTATGTTGTTGTTGCAATCCAAAAGTCGGGGGTCATCCATGAAGTAAACTGTCCCGCTTTCGAATATATAGGTCAGTTCAGACTCCAGATTTAATTCTAACATTTGAGTAATTTAATATAGAGGAATTCGATCATGCAATCAGTTGTTTTGTACAATTAAGGCCTATACTTCCTTAATTAGTTTTATCGAAATCTATAATTTAAAAAGAATTGTATGCACATTTGACTAAGGCATGAGAGTGTTGGTTTCGTTAGTAACTCTACTGCAGGCCAGATTAGCTCACCAGTGGAGCTATTGGTTGTCTTTTAAAAATAGAGAAGGTAATGAGGGCTTGTGACTTTATAACTCACGACCCGCCTATGAATGGATTTCATTTTTAATATTTTTAAAAAATTATACACGATAATTTTGTTAAGATTGAAATTGGTGTCAAAGTAAAACTAAAATAATACCTATGCATAAATGCCCTTATTTTGGGTATTTAAAAATCATTCACCAAACATCTGGGCTGTTGCCCATTTAATAAATGTTCAGCCAACTGAGTATATACCCAGCCTGCATCTATTCACGACCCACACTTTTTTGTATTATATAGGCATGCTGCTTTTACACTTAGTCTCTGCCTTGTTCTGTTCTTTTTGTCTTGGTGTCCTACTTTTATGTCAACAAAATCAATTTCATTCTGAGAATTAGTCTTACATTTGCGTCTGCTAACCCTAAGGAGGAAAACTATGTGGAACGAACTAAAGGCCCTTCGTATTAATAATAAATTTGGTACTAAATAGACATGCTGCTTTCATGCTTAGCCTCTTAGTTTTTCTGTTCTTTTTGTTATTGTGTCCTAGTTTAATAATGTCATCCAAAATCAATTTCATCATGAGACTTAATCTTAATTTATCTCCCAACTCTAGGGAGGAACACTACAGGCTAGCCTGGAATGAACTGGAGGCCTTTGTCCGTTGCCACTGCACCACCGCGGAACACAGAAGTGTTCTCGACTGCCTGGTGGAGTGCCGCAAGCCCAACACAGAGGGGGAGGGGGTAGCATCTGTGGCCAGCGTCAGGGCACAGATGGGGGCAACCACCCCTACAAAGAAGGAAGAGGCCCTGCCAGAACCCATAGAGGACTTCAAAGAAGCTGAAAGGTTTGTTTTGAAAGTTGCACATTTCAATCCGTTTGCATCTCGTAGATGAATGAAGATTTCTTTTCAAAGCTTTGGTAATATCCTCATAACTACCATAGAAACTGTACCTGGGTATTATTTTTAAAAAATGTATCTACAAATTTGAGTGGGAGGGGGGAAAAGATTACAAACTTGAGAAAAAGATTGCAAACTCAACACAGAGGGGGAGGGGGTTGCATCTGTTGCCAGTGTCAGGGCACAGATGGAGCCAACCACCCCCAGAAAGAAGGAAGAGGCTCTGCCAGAACCCCTGGAGGACTTCAAAGAAGCTGAAAGGTCTGTGTGAGTATGAAAAAAACTGCACATTTCAATCTGTTTGCATCTCATAAATGAGTAAAGATTTCTTTTTGAAACTTTGGTAATGTCCTCAGAACTATCCAAGAAACTTTTTTTGTGCAATATTTTTTAAAAAAAATGTAAGTACAAATTAAAGTGGGAGGGGGAAAAGATGGCAAAGTTATTTACAGCAAACCCAATATGGAAGGGGCATCTTTGGCGAGCATCAAAGCCTAGATGGAACCAATCTGCCCACACTTTGCCGGGACCCATAGGGGAATGAAAGTTTGTGTAACAACAAATTGCACATTCTAATCCATTTGCATCTTGTATTTGAATAGTTTTCTTTTTCAAAACACTGTTTAAATCATTATGACCATCACAGATGCTGGACTCGTACATTATTTTTTTTACAAAGGTTAAATTCAAATTGAAATCGACAATAGGATTTCACAAACTCTTATTAGTTGGACTGCCAGAAGCCTAATGCTGAGGGAGATTTTAACACACCAGACTGGGACACTTGTGTTAATATTCTTTGTAAATTATAAACTTGATTTTCTATTTTGTAAATGGGGTTGTTTTTCACATCATAAATGGCAACATCTCCAGCGGTATTGTTTTCGTTTTTTGTCTTCAATTAATATGTGTTTTGGTGATCGAAAAAGAGTTTTCTAAGAATATTTTAATTATTAAATTTTTTATAAATGCAAGTTCCTGCTGTGCTGTTGGTTGTTCAAGTCATTAGTTAAAAAGACAGCTGGCATAGAAATAACAATTTTGTTTCATTTATATCAGTCATTTTGAGAGTGAAACCGAAACAACCAATTAAATTGCAGGACTCAGAAAGATGAAAACAAGAGCGTTACATCATACAAAACATTCCATTGGTCTTAAAAGGGTGTTTTTTTGTGAAAAGAATTGCTACATGAATTATCAATAATTTCTGTTCTTACAGGAAAAAGATCCTTGACAACGGGCATGAGCCCAAAAAATTCCCCCCGCCCAAGAAAATAAAGCTGAGCATCGACGCAGTGAAGAACTCTGGCACCAGATCCCTCTTATCTCTGTGGACGGACAGGATAACGTCCGAGCATGAGAAGAGATTTGTGGACTTTGTGGGTAGGACCAATGGTAACGGGCCTGTCAAGCTGTATCCAAACATGAAGTGTGAAGCGTAAGTAGCCCCACTCGTGAAATTGATGGTGACTTGTAACTTCATTGTTAAGAATTGTTCTATGGTTTCAGTGTGTAATACATTACTTTTAACATTACAAAAGGCATAAGCTAAGAGGTAAATTAAAGTAAGCATTTTGAAAGAACCAACGGCAGCAAATGTTTTAAAAGTTGGGATGAATGTACTACTATCATTTTCTCTTGAACTGATGTAATCAGATGTGATTGTTGCAGTCACACAGGGCTGGGCCGTTACTTGTTTAAATGTAACTCGTTACAATTACTTTTCATAAAAAGTAACTAATTACCTGTAAAATTACTAATTTCCAAAAGTAACAAATTACAATTACTTTTAAGATTACTTTTTACGACAAAATGTCATATTTACAAATGTTTCGAAAAATAAAGTATAAATGACTAAATGAATTTTTTTTTTAAATCAACTTTATTACACAGTTATCGGAAAATCTAAAGATTTTTTTTTTGTTTTGGACATTTATTAGAGTGTTAATGATAAAATTAATGAAAGTAACGCGTTACTGTAACAAAGATTACTTTTTCGAAAATTTTGTAATGAATTGCCTGTAAAATTACTGGGTTCTCAAATGTAACGAATTACCTATAAGATTACTGTAAAAAGTAATTGTTACAAGTAATGCGTTACTTGTAACACGTTACCGCCCAGGCCTGCAGTCACATAATCTATTCATCCACCAATAAGAACATTTAAGTGGAGTTTGCCGATATTTTTTATTTCAGAATTAATAAAAATAGCTTATTTATTGCTCAAAATTCTTATGCATTTTAAAATAAAGTCCTTAACACATAAAGAGTCATCTACTCAAATAATTCTCAGGACTTGAATTAATAGACAATCAGCAGACCCAGGCCAATTAAACTACAGATTATATTTCAAACCTAAACTTTTATTA
Organism: Oedothorax gibbosus; assembly: GCA_019343175.1. Taxonomy (NCBI): domain Eukaryota; kingdom Metazoa; phylum Arthropoda; class Arachnida; order Araneae; family Linyphiidae; genus Oedothorax; species Oedothorax gibbosus. Next base: position 27,378 of record JAFNEN010000868.1, on the reverse strand, counting down.
AAACAGTCCGAGTGTGAATAGTTGTAAATATACTCTACAAGTTTGTATAATAAGCCAACAAGTTTTTAACCCTTATTCTCATAAAGTAGCATATATGCTACCTGGGGTTTTCCCCTACTTTCTGTTTGTTAAGTGACGTCAGCGAGTATGTTGCATGTTAATTGTTAGAAAACAGTATAGAAGCTTCGTTCAGCGTGAAAAAATGTGACAAAGTTAAAATTATTTTGTTTTAGAGGAAGGTAACTTGTTGGGTGTTCTGTTGTGCATCATGTCTCGTCGTCTGTACAAGGAAATTCATTGAATTATTTTTCATATTATTTTTTTTACTTTGAAACATATTTTTCACATTTCTTATGTTCTGTAGTTTTAAAAAATTGCTTGTTGTGATTACCACTGTTTTTGGAAAAAATACAACCCAAAAACTGAAGGTTGCATATATGCTACCTTTATATATAAAACTCAAATTAATTACTGCACTAATATTTTAGAAAGGTTATGACACTAAATAATCTTTATTTTAGCTGTAAAAAAAACAGAAAAAAATTGAAAATTAGAAAAATTTAAAAAATCGATGATCATGAGAATAAGGGTTAATGTCTGCAATATTTTTCTTTTTTAAAAATAGGCCCCTTAAATAATACAGGGTGGTAACAGAACCTGGAAATCAGGGAATTCTCAGGGAACTTTTTAATTCTGGAAATATCAGGGAATTCTCGTGGAATTTTTCAAATTCGCTAAATATCAGGGAATTTTTTCCAATTTGGATTACTTAAACAGCAGGTTTAGGTTGTACTTGTGATCACTTCTAACGGACACTTGATCAAAAGAGAATATTCTGGTTGGTCCGATTTGCCTGAAGGACCAATCTTGGAGGAATGATGAATATCTCTCACGAATCATGTTATAGCATGATTCTTTGATCACGTGGTTCCTCTAAACTTATTCAGATTTTCGGAAAAGTTAGGTAGGTTAACCCATAATCCCCGGAAAATCTTAAGTCCCGCGATGTCCGGATTAAATTTGCTGTACTGCATTGAATTGTGTGTATTGTATATTTTCTAGGTAATTGGTAAAATCATGGAATTTTTTTTGAAAGTATCATGGAAATATCAGGGAATTTTTTTTCTAGGATTTTGTTACCACCCTGTAATAAGTTTATTAACTGCACAAAGCCTGTCTTGTTGTTACAAAATGTGAAACTGGTATCTAGTCTTTTTTTTTCTCTTCAACTCAGCGATCATTGTATCTACAATCAATATAATGATTAAACAATATTGCATTCCAGTGCAAATGGACCATAGTTATTTATTTAATAAAAGTGGCCATTTATTTATCACAAAACCGTAGTTAAAATTCTTTAAGTATTTGATTAAATTTGGCAATCTTTGGTAAATCTAAAGTTGAAATTCATCCTTCAAATTTGGCTATTCCAATTAACTAAGGGAATATTGTAATTGTGAACTCTCTTCTCAGCATTTTTAATCTCTTCTGCTTTTTTCACTCCTGTCCTAATCTGTGCTTTAACCACTTTCTTTCCCTTTCTCTGCATTCTGCACAGGAATGGAGACGGGTGACTACCTTCGATCTCCTTGAGGTAAAAGCATAGATATCCTAGTTAAAGTATTAGATTGGCAGGTCACGTGACCTCCATTGCTAACGACGACGGGACGCCTCAGGGGAGGCCAAATTAAGAGGGCAAAATGACCAGTGCTGCTGCCACTTTAAGGAGAAAAATACGACGAAAAAAATACCATTAATTCTAAAATTACAAAAAAATATTGTAAAAATACAAGCTGCATTTTGGAATCTTTTTAGTGACTTTAAATCCTTTTCTAGTATTTTTTGTTGTTGTAAATTTTAGACTTAAATGGTATTTTTTGTATATTTTTCTCCTTAAAGTGGCAGCAACACTGGCCATTTTGCCCTCTTATTTGCATCCATGAGCGGCCCGTCGTTCGTTAGCATTGGAGGTCACGTGATCTGCCAATCTAATACTTTAACTATGATATATATGGGTAAAAGCAACTGCACTTTATGGGTCATTTCATATCAATTCACCAACCACAACCTACTATTTTTAGCCTACTTTTCTTTTTTTAATTCGTAAGAATTAAAAAACAAGAAGTTCATAAAGAACTAAAATAGCCTACTTTCCTGTTACTTAAATACTTACTGAAGTTCTAATCGGGAAAAAACTAGGTTCCTAACAGTAAATATCATCAGCAACCGTTTCTACACTAGATTTAACACATTAGGAAAAAAAATCGAAAAACACAGCATCCAGCTATAATTTAAACTTCTAAAAGCCAAAAATCAACTATTTCCTTAATATTCTTTCGCAAATTAAGTTATTATTTATTGTCTGCTCGATTTTTGTAGTTCGAAAAATAATTAAATATTTATTAATAACAAAAGTAATGAAACTACTCCGAACTGCATTAAAAAAATAAGAAATGTAAATTAAAACTGAGCATAATTGCATGCAAAAGTATCCTTGCCGCTAACTTGGTAGGTAATTAATGAATAATCAAAGAATCAAATTGTGTGCTACATTTTATGATGTCATTCCAAACTGATTCATGAAATATTATTTTGCTTCAAATATGTTTAAATAAATAAAGTTTCTTATGCCATTGTTGATTTCGCAACAGTGATTTAATGACTCAAAATTGAATTTCAATGCTAATTCAATGGGAAATTCGCCAAAGATAGTAGATTTATGTCCGTCCGGCGTACAGACAGACGGACAAAAAGTATGAAGTTGGGTACTGAGGTCATAGCTTTCTAACAAAAAAAAGAATTTTTAAGATCCGAGGGATAGAACCGATTTTGGAAGAGGATACGGACAGACATACGAACAGACAGATAGATGACATCAACCGCATTTCAATACATACAGTGATTTAAATGACTCAAAAATTGAATTTCAATGCTAATTCAATGGGAAATTCGCCGACAGGTAGTAGATTTATGTCCGTCCGGACGTACAGACAGACGACAAAAAGTATGAAAGTTGGGTATCTGAGGTCATAGCTTTCTAACAAAAAGAATTTTTAAGATCCGATGGATAAACCGATTTTGGAGGGGGTACGGACGGACAGACAGACCGGACATCGACCGCACATGTCAATACCTACTTTTTCTTTTTTTAATTCTTTCGAATTAAAAAAAAAAAAGTAGGCTAAAAATGAAAAAGTAGGTATTGACATGCATTTGATGTCCGCCTGTCTGTCCGTACCCCCTTCCAAAATCGATTCTATCATTCGGATCTTAAAAATTCTTTTTTGTTAGAAAGCTATGACCTCAGATACCCAACTTTCATACTTTTTGTCCGCCTGTCTGTACGTCCAAAAACTGACATTACTATCTGTTGGCGAATTCCCATGAATTAGCATTGGAACTCAATTTTGAGTCATTTAAATCACTGTTGCCAAATCAACAATGGCATGAGAAACTTTATTTAAAAATATTTTGAAGCAAAATAATTTTTTTTATGAATCAGTTTGGAATGACGTCATAAAATGTAGCACATGTGATTCTTTGATTGTTAATTAATATGCATATTTTTTGCATACAATTATGCTTAGTTTTAATTTCATTTACATTAGTTTTAATTACATTAAATTTGTTTTAATTATTTTAATTTACATTAATTTTGTATTTTTTTAATGCAGTTTGGAGTGGTTTCATTATTATTGTTATTAAATAAATATTTAATTATTTTTCCAATCAGCAAATAAATCGAGCAGACGATAAATAATATTAAGTTAATTTGCGAAAGAATATTAAGGAAAATAGTTGATTTTGGCTTTTAAGAATTTCTGTTATAGCTGGATGCTGTTTTTAGCGATTTTTTTTAAATGTTATAAATCTAGTGTAGAAACGGTTGTTGATATTTACTGTTATGAACTAGTTGTTTCCAGATTAGAATTTCAGTAAGTATTTAAGTAACAGGAAGTAGGCTATTTTAGTTCTTTAAGAACTTCTTGTTTTTTTACATTTTTTCAAAATTCATAACTCCTGCACTAAAAACATTTAGGAAGCATATGCTTCCAATCTTGTAACCATTACTGTTTACTTGGGTTCAACGATATTTTTTTTTATAATTAATTTCAAATTAGTATTTTAATTTGCAATTCAAAAGAATGAACCAAATTATTAACCAATACTATTACTTACAGTCCCTGGACAAATTATTAGACACACTGTATTTTTTAGTAATTTTATGTTTCTTAAGAGTTTTTTTTGCAATAATGGTATATTTAAACTACAATATTATTGATTTTATTTAAAAGAATTGTTGTAGACTACATACTTGTTATTATTTTAACATATGGCAAACACTGTGTTGACAAAGTGATACATGAACGTAAACAAGTACAAACATGTATCAATCGCGAATCAGTACAGTACTCTTGCGAGACAGTACAGTCTTGCATTGATAGCATGCCCCGCAGAATTAAAGCTTTGATAGCGGCTAAAGGTGGCTCAACTAAATATTGACTTTTACTAACATTCATTTCACTTTTCTTTAAAACTTAATAAACTTATGCTTTTCTAAATGAATGCGGTTTTATTTATGTGGAAAAAAAATCGGTAATTGATTGGATAATATAAAAATAAAAAACAAATCAATTTAAAATAATAAAACGGTACAATACACCCGGTAATTAATATTTTACATGAAATCTTGGGCGGCTCATGGCTGAGAGGTTTAACGTGTCCACCTCGTAAGCCCAAGATCGCGGGTTCGAGCCCCGGCTGAGTCGTTGGATTTCTGGATGGGAAAATCTTGGGCACACATGTCATATGATTATGTGGCATGTAAAAGATCCCTGGAGGGCCCATTTGGCTTGGGTTCTCTCGGCAAAATTAAATCTCGGCATACTTTAACATCCACAGAGAGCTCAGATTCATTGTAATCTGAGCGTCAAAATTGGTAGCAAGAGTCGCCTAGATGGTGCCACAAAAAAATGGCTCTCAGTTCTGAGGAATATGCCGAGTCTGCAAAAGCTTGACCGCCAATATTGCAGCCCCATTATAGAGAAAAAAAAAACATGGAATTTTGCAGTGCGTCTAATAATTTTACAAAGGGACTGTAGGTTGGTTCTTTTATTAAAGTGTTTAAAGAAGCGAACCGTTAAATGGTTTTTAAAAAAAATAATAGAGCTATAAGTATAAGTTTACAACTATCCTGCAATTTTTCGAATAAAATATCTAAAATCCTTTTATACTATTTAATGTGATTTTTAATTATTTTTTTTTCTTTCAGCGGGAAATAGTTTTCTCAAGTCTCACTATAAAATGTATAGAAAGTACCATACACCTGTATCATTGTAAAAAACTCTCATATTTCATCATGTATAAATATTTTTGAAAAATAAATTGTGTTACAATGTTAAAGGTTTGATTGTGTTTGTTAGTCTAACCACATAGATAATAAAGAGGTTATATAATTTTAAGTTGTTACAAATCAGTAGTTTAATAAATTCGTAAAAAGAATTTGATACAACTTGTGTACACATATATACAACACGAGATTTTACTTATGTTTTCAAAAACTGTAGTGAACTTTTTTTTACAGTTTTTGAGTAAGTGCATATCCCTCTGAGATATAAGCAAACAGGCTGAATTGGAAAAACAAGAAGTTCATAAAGAACTAAAATAGCCTACTTTCCTGTTACTTAAATACTTACTGAAGTTCTAATCGGGAAAAAAAAACTAGTTCCTAAAGTAAATATCATCAACAGCCGTTTCTACAATAGATTTATGCACATTAGGAAAAAAAAATCGAAAACACAGCACCCAGCTATAATTTAAATTCTAAAAGCCAAAATCAAACTATTTTCCTTAATATTCTTTCGCAAATTAATTAAATATTTTTTTATCATCTGCTCGTGATTTATTTGTAGTTCGAAGAATAATTAAATATTTATTAATAACAAAAGTAATAAAACTACTCCGAACTGCATTAAAAAATAAGAAATGCAAATTAAAACTAAGCATAATTGCTGCAAAAGTATGCCTTGCCCTTTCTTGGTAGATAAATTAATGAATAATCAAAGAATCAAATTGTGCTACATTTTATGACGTCATTCCAAACTGATTCATGAAAATATTATTTTGCTTCAAATATGTTTAAATAAATAAAGTTTCTCGTGCCATTGTTGATTTGGCAGCAGTGATTTAAATGACTCAAAATTGAATTTCAATGCTAATTCAATGGGAAATTCGCAGAAAGATAGTAGATTTATGTCCGTCCGGACATAGACAAACGGACAAAAAGTATGAAAGTTGGGTATCTGAGGTCATAGCTTTCTAACCAAAAATTTTTTTTTAAGATCCGATGGATAGAACCGATTTTGGAAGGGGGGTACGGACAGACAGACAGACGAACAGACAGACAGATGGACATCAACCGCATTTCAATACCTACAGTGATTTAAATGACTCAAAATTGAATTTCAATGCTAATTCAATGGGAAATTCGCCGACAGATAGTAGATTTATGTCCGTCCGGACGTACAGGACAGACGGACAAAAAAGTATGAAAGGTGGGTATCTGAGGTCATAGCTTTCTAACAAAAAAAGAATTTTTAAGATCCGATGGATAGAACCGATTTTGGAAGGGGGGACGGACGGACAGAAGACGGGAAACGACCGCATGTCAATAACTACTTTTTAAATTTTTTTTTAAATTTTTTCGAATTAAAAAAAGAAAAGTAGGCTAAAAAATTCATGCATGAAAATAAAATCAAATTAATAGCATGTATTGGACGACCATTCCTCTTACATTTCAGTTCATATTCAATCTTTCAAAAAGAGGCTTACAAGTCATATTAAACCTAAAGGAATATTGTACATTGTGTTTTATAAAAAAACATAAATAACAATGATTTGCAAATGGTAAATATTCTTAAACACAGAGGGAAAATGAACACTACCAGGAATAATTTTTTTTAAACAATGTTTATGTTGTTTAATAATTCCACTGTAAAATATATGTAGCAAATCGCAGGTAAACATGAAATAACCGTAGAAAATTACATATTCATAATATTTTAAACACGGTTGGTCAAAAATAGCTGATTTACTAACCATTTTACTCCACCTTATCTAAGTAAAGCAATTAAGTTTTTTTTAATTTTAACTGAGGTCATTTGGTGAACCTTTAGAAATAAGTTTAATATGTATCTACAATCAATATAATGATTAAACAATATTTCATTCCAGTGCAAATGAACCATAGTTATTTATTTAATAAAAGTGGTCATTTATTTATCACAAAACCGTAGTTAAAATTCTTTAAGTATTTGATTAAATTTGGCAATCTTTGGTAAATCTAAAGTTGAAATTCATCCTTCAAAATTTGAATATTCCAATTAACTAAGGGAAATATTGTAATTGTAAACTGCTTTTTATAAATTAAAACTTTCATGAAACCATGCTGAAAAAATGAATTAATATTATTGTACTTATTAAATTTTGTTATGTTTTCCTTTTAAAAAAAAATCATTTTGGTAATTGTTTTGTTTGACCAAATAAACATTTAAAAAAATGGTACATATAATTATAGATAAAAAAAAAAATAATAATTGTATTTGATGTTTTTCTAATACTAGAATAATCTTTAAAAATATCAAGAGGTATTAAAATTTCACGAATTATTCAGTTTCCTGATTCTGATTTTTTTTATTACTTACAAGTGCAGTTGCAATTAATTGATTAGAGGGGGGGTCGGGAGGATTTGAAATATAGCTGTAAATAAAAAAAGTTGACCCCTCCCCCCCCAAAAAAAAAAATCATAAAAATAAAATATACTAAAAATGGTGTTTTTAGAGTGCATTGCGAAGGTGTTATTTTATTTTTTTAAACATTCAGTAGAACAAAAGTTTGTAGACTAGGCAATATAACATTTTTTAGTAGTTTTCTGGTAGTTTAGTAGTTTATCAATGAGATGTGTTAGCTGAAGAATTCTGATGATGTTTGATGATCAAAACCTGTCCGCAATTGAGAAATGAAAAGTAAAGCCTTTTGGGGGGTTTTTTGACTTTTCCAAATCAGAGAGAAAAAAAATCTGTGTTATGTATTAATAGAAAGATAACCCCCACCATTACACTTTTTAAATGTTCAAAAAGTTTCCCTCATCAAAAAGTTAGCCAATATGATGCAGCTCACAGAAATTTTACGATACATAATTTAGAAAGTTTTACTTTGCGATTTACTGCATAATTAATTATTCAGTTAAATTTGAAAAAAAATCAATTTTTAATTTTAGGTGGGAATGAATTTTTTTCCCGGGGAATAATTTAATATTTTAAGACCTAAAATTTAAAAATGAAAAGCTAAACACCCCACTCCTTGGTAAATAATTTGAATATTAAAAACCAGACCCCCGCCCCCTTTCAAAGCTATAATTAAATCACCCCCCCCCCCCCCCCCCCCCCCCCAAAAACATCCTCTAACTAAATAATGCGTCTCCCCCCAATAGAATCGAAAATTTTTTAAAAACGAGCCTTTTATTTTATACCAATTGATCCCTCCACTGGGGTCCACCCCATCAGGATATAATATCTGATGGAGTGGACAAAAGTGGGGGGATCAATTGGTATAAAAAAAAGGCCGTTTTTACCATAAATCCTAAATTTTCCCGGGGAAGGGCCTGAAAAATTAACCCCTCATATCAGATGGGAGGAGATTATAATAAGGGCAGGTGATTATTAGTTAGAGGGGGGGGCCGGAGGTTATGTGGGGGGGTCATGATTAAATTTTATCCTTGAAAGGGGGGGTTGGTTTTAATATTTCAAATTTACCAAGGGTTGGGGGGGGGGGGGGGTTACAATTATTATCATTAAAATTTTAAGGTTTTAGAAAAAAATTCCTGAAGCATTAAAATTCATATCACACTAAATTTAAAATTGAGCTTTTAAAATTTAAAAAGTAAGTATAAACAAATGCATAATCAGCGGCTCGTGGTGAGAGGTTAAACGTGTCCGCCTCGTAAGCCCAAGATCGCGGGGCGTCAGAAGTTAGATTCTAGTCGCGGGGCGTCAGCATTATGGTAGCAAGAGTTGCCTATGTGGTCGCAAAGGCTCTCTTTGGGGGATTGCCGCCGGTCTGCAAAGGCTTGACCGCCAATGTTACAGCCCCATAAAAAAAAATGCATAAAGTAAAAATTTTTTTAAATTATGTATCGTAATTTCTGTGAGCTGCATCTATTAACTTATCAAACGACAAATAGTACACTTTGAAGATTCCTTTTCAACTCACAGGGGCATCAACCCATTGTTAAAAAAAAATCTCCTTATTTTTCAACGACAATTACCAACTTTTGAAACATAAACAATTTCCGCAAAAAAATCTTTAAAAAGTTCACTTCTTACTCTATTAACATTTCGAAGAAAACTTCCAAAATTAAAATGTTGTTCAAAAAACATTAAGAAAAAACACCATAAACAAAACTACTGTGTTTAAGTATAATAAAAAATATCTTTAAATTTTTCACACCTTTCAAATGTAGACCCTACCTTACGAAAAATTACATTGGTACTAATGCTTATAATTGTTTCCAATTATAACATTTATTTAGGCAAATTTTATTAAACACTACAATTGAAGAGCTGCATTCGGAGCTACTACATGCATAACATCATAACATTCCAAATGCTTTTTTCTGCCTCTTGTGGCAGTAACAAAGGGGTCGCATTTAGCCTCATGATTGAAAAATTGCCTTCTACAAGCACCAGCAATTTATAGAGTCTGACGGTGTCAGTTTACCAAACCATCAAAATTTATAAGGATGTTAAGATTTGATCAAAGTTAGGGTCCCTGTGTTTCAATTGTAACTTATTGTAAACATCAACTCGAGCTTAAATCTTGCTCCTTCTTTTTGCGGCCTTCTTCGGCTTTCCTTCAAGGTCTTTGGAGTTTTTTTGAAGCTTTGAGTTTTTTTTTTGTGTGTTGAGGGGGGGGTCAGGTTTGGATGTTGACAGATTTTTTTTTGGGGGGGGGGGTCATATTTTAAATTTCTGGTCCTAAGGGGGGTTAACCTTATTTTTTTTCAGCGTATTTCAAAACCCCGGCCCCCCCCTGTTAATTAATGCCCGCCCTAATCTCCTCCCATTCTGATATGAGGGGTTAATTTTATTTCCAGGCCCTTCCGGAAATTGAGGGCTTTCCCATAAGGCCCCATTAAATTCCCCAAACTAATTGATTATTTGGCCTTTTCTATTTCACAATTAGCGCAAAACGAAAAATGCTAAATGTGGAAACATTCCACTTCAATTTCATACAACTAAAAGGGTTGGTGGACCCATCGGCAAAGACTTTCGTTTGCATGCGGTAGGTCCCTAGGTCCGGGCATCGCCAAAAATAATGCAGACCTATAAGGGGCTCGTTCAGCCAAACATGCCGAGAAATACCCCGTTAAAAGGGAGTGCACGTTAAAATATCCCCAAATTCCCAACGCGGTACGATGTAGCCCTTAAAAGTTGCATTGGGTACCCAATCACGTGTGGCTCGTAACTTGACTGTGGTTCAAATTACGCCCGTTTTCAATAGAAATGTGGTGCTTTAATCGACATAATCAAACAAACCCTAACCCAACAACTGGATGGGAAAGTAAGCTACCCTACTTTAAATTTTCAATTCGCCAAAGACGCCAAAACCCCCCCCCCAATGCCGAAATTCAATCGACCATTACGCCATCTAACTCAAAAAAAAAAACAGACATTCATCCATTGTAGGGTTTGGAAAAAGTTATAAAGTACAAAATTCCTTATTTATGCCGAATATTTTCCCGGGTTTAACAAAGAATCGGGGCCCGGCAATTTTACGCAAAACTGATAAACCCGAGGGCAAATTTTTTTTGGCCCCAAAATTTAGCAATTGTGACAATTTCTAAATGTTAATCTATTTAAATCTTAAACGCATAAAATTTTATTCTGAAGTTTTCTTATATAATATTTTATTAATTAGATGTTATGATTTTTAAATAATTATTTACTTTTTTAAAAAATCAATTCTTATCTTTTTTAGTTTCACTTTTTTTAAAAAATCTGGTCTGAAATTAATAAAATTTTTCCGCCGTTTTAAGCGGCATTGAAATTGGGTAGTATTTTTGGTCATCGAGATGGAAACCCAATCTGGGCAAGTGCGGGGTTTTGGGTATCACTCGACTTGGCGACTTTTTTGAAAATTTGCCAAATCCGGCCATGATTCTTTAGGTTTAACCTATATTCATCCATATCATCATTTCTTACCATTTGTAAAATAAATAAAATTTTTTTCCCCCGGAAACGAAATTTAAATTCTAGTTATTCTAATCCACCATAAAAATGAAGATTAAAATCAACAAATAAAAAAAAAATACTGATATTCAATAAAAATCAGAAAATTAAACTCGTGTGTCTTTACGTTTTTTTACTAATTTTTCGCTCACACGAACGCCGCTAAAATTTCTTATAAATTGAATTTAAAAAATAAAAAATTCTAATCTTACAATGATATTCCTATGGGAAATTGGCCTCACGTTTTGCACCCTACAACCTTTTGGGTTAAAATAAAAAGTATCCTATACCCTATCCCGGGTTTCTAAGCTATCTCCCCACCAATTTTCAGCCAATTACGTTAGCTGTTTTGAGTTATAAATGGTTTACTAACACGACTTTCTTCTGTATCTTAATAATAAAAGAAAGAGTCTGTCTGTGTGTCTGTCTTCGGATCGAAAAAGACCTACTTATACTGCCCACATGAATTCGAAATTTTAAAGATAGATTCCCTTTATACTAACGTGTGGCACCTGGGCTTAGTTTTTTCATATGTGTTTCATTTTTGAGAAATTCCCAATTTTCTGAAAAAATACACCACTTCGCTCAAATTTCCCCGGTCATTTTTTTTTCTCTTTCCCGATGCCATCGGCTGAAAAATTTAAAAAAAAACTTTTAAAGAAAACATTAAAATTCAAAATGTTTATTTTATTCTTTTGCCATTACTTTCAGAAACTAAATTCATTATTTTAAAAATAATTGGGCACGTTCAAGTGACGTAATTCCCCCAGTCTTCATTCCCGGAATTTATTGTGGGTTTAATACGCAAATAGTTTGCCCCAAAATCGCCAAAAATTTTAACTAAAATTCGCAATAGGCAATTTTTTTTATAATAATTATAAGCTGGTCGGTGTTCGAAGGTCATGGGGTAGAGTGTATAATGGGTGTGTTTGTAGCTTTTCTATTTTCTCCAAATTATTTCCAAAACGCGCCATGGGGCAAAAGGTTTTTGTATTAGAGGAATTGTGATGGCATTTATGAGTGCATTTACAGCGTTTTTTTTCATTTTGGAATTTTTTAAGGGAATGAAACGGGGTTTTATTATAATGACGGGAAAAAATATAAGTTTATGATCCATAACAGGGTTTTATGGTAAACCCTATTTGAACGATCTGATATTTTTTTTTTAAACGGCGAAAAACGGTAAAATTTGTAGTATATAGTATATTTAAAAAAAATTTTGGTGTAGTGTCTGTGGAATTTGGAAATGTTTCTTTGAGGGCAGGATTTTATTAAAAAAAAAACAAATCTTGGCTAAGGATATAGAAACGAGCGAACTAATTTTTTTCTGGGGTTGACCCTCCCCCCCCCCCCACACACACAGGTTAAAACCCTGAAATGTTCCCATACATCAAAAGAATTTTGGAAGGACTAAAAAATCTCCTAGAGTATACCGGGGTTCCACTGAATACCCAAAAGCTACGATTATTAGTCAGCACAAAAATTCATAACCTAAAAAAAAATGGCCCCCGGGTTTGTACCTAAACATTTAATTTTTATAAAAAAAACGTCCGGAAGATGAAACTTTGATCCTGTTTAAAAGACTTTTATTAAGAAAAGGAGATAGTGTAAAATCGTTAGTAGGGTACTTGACAGTATCGCTAAAATACCTGGGGATATTAATTAATTTATGTTTGAACCCAAATAATAACTAACGTAATACTTTTTTGCAAAATAAATCTTTAAATAATTAATAAAAATCATTTCAAAGCTTTCTTTTCATGGGTAGCACGTGATCACAAACACGTTGATTTGGTTGACGTCATAGTATGTAAAACAAAACCCGGTGTGAGTTTCTATTTTTGTAATTAATGGTTTTAATCTAAACTTACTATTAAAATAAAAATTTATAAGATAAGGGTGGAGGTTTACAGAGCAAATGTTAAAATTTTGCTTAAAGTAGATTCCAAAGGGTGTTTCAAAGTTTGTTATAGTCACTAGTGACATCATAGATACCACGTGACAGCCACAAACCCCGTTTTTTTCGGGAGTGATTTTTCGTCCTAATTTTAAAAGTCTTTTCCCCTTTTTATGGGATATGTAAAAAAAAAATAGGGGTCAATATTTTGGCAAAAGAAATTTTAAGCAATAACAAATTTTAATCAATTTACCCTATTATCGTCGTACTAGAGCTAACGGAGGGCTTGGCGACGGGCGCATAAATAATTGATTTAGTTTTTGGTAACAAACAAAAAACGCCGTGACAGAGATGGAATAATCAAACTAGCTCTTTTGCGAATAAGTGGTGGTAATAACATTTTTTTTTTTATCCTACTTTTAGTTTCGTGGGTTAATATTACACTTTTTTTACAAACCCTATTTTTTTTATGCTAAGTTCGGTTCTGGCACATTCTCTACTCTATGGGGTATTTGAAAAAAAAAAAAGAGAAAGAAAAAAGAAAGTTTTAAATTTCTCGGATGTTTCCCCTTCATTTTTTTTAAAGAGCGTATGGCAACACTATCATAAGAAAACCGAATCCAAAATATTAAAACTTTTAATATATTTAAAAAAAATATGTATTTTTATTTATTATATGTATGTATTTTTATAAAAAAATGAAATTTAAGGCAAAAAATCTGAAAATCTTTTCTATTTATAAACACACAAAAAAGAAACTGTTCCTTTTAATGAAGAAGGTATTTAACAACTAAACTTAGCCGTCTTATGTTTACTTTAAAAATAACAACAAAACAGACAACCATCAGATAACGATAACGCGGCCAATGGTCAAATCTGATGCGCATGATGATCGGATGTTTCTATGTTATCAATGGTGAATCAACGAAACATCCGATCGTCATTTCGATGATGCAACCCGTTACGCCGTTTCCTCCGCGTCCGCGTAGAGCATTTCAATGCTGCAACTTAAGTTGTAGTTCAGTTACTATGGTCTCCTTTGTCTCCAAACAGAACCCGATATGGAAACAGGGAGGTTTATGGAAGTCCCGGAACTCTTCCCTCGAGGAGTTCGTTGCGATGGGTAATTGAATCTTCTTATCTGGAAAGTTATTAGCCACTGCATTTTATAGCCAGGGAATCTTCTATATACCCTCGGCAACGGACGTCGATTTCTACCCTCCGTGTATTTTTAAGCTTACTATCTCCCCCTATAAGGGTTGCAGATGATCTTCGAAAACAGTGGCCGGTGTAGCAGTGAGTGATTTTCTAAAGAAAGAAAAGTTGCTATTTCTTTTGGAATTTTGCCGATCGTATTAATTCCTATTGGTTGAATGGTGCATTTCCCTTTTCTGTAGCCAACAAAGAAACCTTTTGTGAGCTGTTTCAGGCTTTCGAAGGGAAGCGTATTTTTTTGCAAATGCCAAACTGTGTTCCTATATTTCCGTGAATAACAAAACTTCTTGGAGTATCATTTTTAGTAGCATTTAAGTGTACAATCCATAGATTTCTTGATCTTCTTCAATATTGTCAACTTCCAATTTTACATAATTCATCTTTCTACGAGCGCCCCGAAAATTGCGACAACTTTCTGCAGTAAAAAAAATTGAAATTTGATCTTAGAAATAATTTTAGATTTTTTCGATCTGTACCCAACGGAAATTTTCTAAGAAACGTGAGTAGCAACGGAAATTTCTTAATGTCTGTTTTGCTTTACTAAAATGTTTGTACGGAGCATGGAGAAATTCCGACCAAAGCGTAGAGGACTTTTGTTTTGATTTCAGAAAAGTAGGCCAACATTATTTTTTCATTACTCATATTTTTACTTTTTTACATACGCACCAATATAGAAAACTTCATACGCCTTTCGTAAATTTTTCTTGATTTTCGGAAGCATATTTGAAGTAACATCATTAGCTGCTATTTCAATCTCTACTGAAGCTCAAAATTCGTATCAGTATCCATGTTCAAATGTTTGACTTTAAACTAAAAAATAAGTTTGCCTTTTGTAGTTCAGAGATTTATCGATGCGATCTTCTTTACGTAAAAAAAATTAGTGCGTGAATTATTTTTTAACCAATGAGATTTGATTTTTTTCCCGTAATTGATAAAAAATAGTGTATGAAACACTTGTGAAAAGTAAGCTTTTTACACACGTGCATTTTTTCACTCGCTTGTGAAATAAAATCCACTAGTTTAAAAAGTGTTTCTTTTCACACTTTTTGCATAAATAACTATTTTTTCAATTAAAAAAAAAAAAGTTTTATTTTTAATATTTTTTATTCATGTCTTTACAGTTATCCGAAAGAATGGAGGAAGAAAGAGATGATGTACTTACATTTAAAGTAAATAGTTTAAATTTAATTGATTAAAATTTCTATACAATTTTTTTAAAAGTGAAAATATTTGTGTAATAATTGATTAGGTGATTTTAAAACTGTACAGAAGTTTAACATAGTTAACACCCATTCAACAGTGTTTACTTAAAGAAAAAATGTCATTTAAAAACAAAGTGATCCGTACCTATGTGGGAATAAGTGTACCAGCTTTCAAATTTTATTGTTTTTATACATTGCTGAAAAACAAAGGTTTGAAAAGGCAAACCTATGTTATGAGCTTCAATACGGTCGGTGGAAAGATTTGCCCAGAAGACACTGTTTGGGGGTCCGATTTTTCTGGGTATTGTGGGAATCCTCCAAGTAAATACAAGTTTTCAGGGCCCCAAATCACTGCTCCAAACTGGGCATGTCTGAGACGCTTGAGAACTTTGGTTAAAATTTTGTCTGATATCCCCAACAAAATTTTCCTTTTTAAAGTTTACATTAATTGTTTCAATTATTCTACCCTCATCAGGCAACCAATCCTAAAACCCCTCTGTGCTAAGGGCATAACCAAGCATCACCCCCTTTTAGCCGGTTTTTCAAGCTTTACCCTTTCCCTGCTTTGGTACGCCAATGTAAGCAACGATACGGCCAGTTTACGATCTTTGTGTTTAGGTACCCCCTCCGCACGTGCATGGAATCGTTTAAAACTTTAAAAAGCCTCTGATTATTAGCAATTGGAAAAACTAAAACTTTTCTCGAAAATCATCAACTATCGACAAGAATCCCTTTGATCACACCACCAGATGGATAAATAGGCCCACAAAAAATCAAAGAAAAAGGAAATTTGGGAAGGTTTAGTGGAACAAATTTTAAACCCAAATTTGGGTTTTTAAAATTTTTTCTTTTTGTTTTAGCAAGATGACAGGGTTTCCACTCTATTGTGGTGCCAGGCATCTCTGGAGTCCCCTAACAAAATAGTTTTATGAAGCAGGCCAAAAACTTATATGCGCGAAACGCCGGTGCCAAATTTCTGGATCACTTTTTTCCGTCACCGATGCTTCAAAGGTTACATGTTAGCTGATTGGGGTTTTAATGCAATTTAGAATAATCATCAATTACTATTTTAGGGTAAGTATATAAATGCCACTTAAGTTTAGGGGTAAAAACAGTTTTACATGAATTTTTAACTTTTATTTCCCCTTCTCTCCCAATAAAACTCAATCCGACTTTATTAATTAAATTGCCAGAAATTTAAAAATTAAAACGGGAAATTTTGGGAGAATAAAATAACACCCTTTTAAAGAACACGTCTTTATCTAAATTTTAAAATATTTGGACCTTTGCCCTCAACAGGTAATGAAGTGTTGGAATAGTACGGAAACCTTTTCATTATGGGCCCGGTTCAAAAATTAGAAAAACGAGAAATGTTTGCAAAAGTGATGTGGGCAGCTGTGGCTAGCACAAATATCACTACAGTTTAAATTAGGAGGCTTGTACAAAAAGGAAATTTGGGCTCAGTTATACCCTGACGGACGGGCTGTTTTTACATTCCCGAAAACCGTTTACGAGGCGAGGGGATTATGATTTGAATTAGAACGTCGCCATGGTGAACTTTTCCGCCAAGGTGGACGGGGGGTTTTCAAAAGACAATTGTGCTCTGGGTTGAGAAACAAAAAAACATCAGCCCCCTATCAGCAGCTTCTCGGACCTTCGCTAATCTAGACCAGAGGATTCGCCTACGGTCCAATTTTCCCTTAAAATTTCAATAGACTTCTACTGTAATTTGTGTTTATTATAATAATTTACCCCCCCCCCCCATCCCCCCTCCCCCCCTTTTGAAGATCGAAAATTAACGTACATCGAATCTTTGATTAAAAAACTAACAAAAAGATTTAAACTTAAGCCCAAAAGAAGATATTATTTTGAACCTTTAAACTCTGTATTTGTAATTATAACGGAAAAAAAATAAAAAAAAAAAAATTATTTTGTAACCATTGGAAGAAAAAATTTGGGTTATCCGGGAAAAGTAAATTTCCCGAGCATTCAGGGGTAAAACGGGAGTTTACGATCATTTTGTTTATGTTATGTTTTATTAAAAAAATGGGTTTAATACGATTTTTTTCTTCAAAATATCGCTTTGTCGTTATTTTATACCTTAAAATTTGAATTGTATTTATTTTTAAAAAAGGGGCTAATCGAACACCAGACATACAATTCTAAAAAAAATCTGGAAATCGAAAAGGGGTCGCTTTATTTCCTTTTTTTTTATGGATTACACATGGATTTTCGAATTTTGTATTTTGGTTTTTTTCCCTCGCCTTGCAAAACCCTGCAACTTTTGAAAAATCGGCATCGCCCATCGGCCGAAAATTCGCCATCGGTCATCCCTTTGTCTACTAACACAATTTGGCGGCTTTCCATAAGAAATTGTTAATCAACAAATATCTTTAAATTCAATGTTGTCCTATCTTATTAAAGTAACACTTTTTAATTAAATCTCGTATGTGAGTTGTGTGCTGTGATGTAGTAGGTTTTGGACGTCCATCATTTCCTTCATAAGGCTTATTTAAATACTTTAAAATGAAATATATATAATACAAGCTCAAAAACAATTAGGATAGCGCATAGGTTTAAACCCCTTTCCCCCCCCTGATTCCATTTGGAATCACAGCTGCAATTTTTTTCCCAAGTTTTAAAACTCGCACTTATTGTTCTCGTTAGATGGAAGGAATCGTCTCTTTAAGACTGAAATGTTGGTTTTAATTAAATGAAAAAAAACATGGTAAAATAAAATTCACCCTGCCAATTTTATGCAAATAATTGACCTTAATTCTTCACTTGCATTTTTTTATCTGCTTCAACCACATTGCTTTTAACTATTTTTAACACATCAAGTTTTGCAAAAGTATGTATAATTTTTCACACCGCAATGAATACCCCAATCCAAAGTCGAGACTGAAGGTAACAAAAAGCATGCAAGTGCTCCACTTATTGTTTTGAGCAGTTGTGTAATAAAATATCTTTGGACCGTCTAAATCTAATTCATTTTTATATAACTAAATCAAACAATAACTCAGTTTCCTGTGTGTGGTTTGTTCCAAAAATAATATTTGATAGTGGTTCCTAATCGACTTGTGTGTGGTTCTTCCCAGCTACTCTTGGCGTTGAGGTCCACCCCCTTCTCTTCCATACGAATCGGCGGGCAATCAATCAACGTTTGGACACGGCAGCGACAGGAAAAGTATGGACGTTCAGGGACGGCTATAAATACGAGGTAAGAGAAGGGAAAAGGTGCTGAATGTGAGGCCGGTTGGGTTATCAGGCTGGCCTACATTCCAAACATTGGGTCCATGAATGTAGGGATATTAAAATTCAAATCGGCGCGAGTTTATGTAAAAGGTTCAGCTGTATTTGTTGCTGTATCTGGGAATAGTTTATCCTATGTTACTACTCCTTTATCTCTTTTATACTCTATTACAAAACAAGCTTAGAGACACTATTTCCTCTTGTGGTTGCAGGAAACTGTGTGCGCATAAGCTGTTTCGTTTTTCCGCCCCCCACCCTACTTGGGTGTCGGCTGGGTTTCGGATTGTTAAAATTACAATTATTGTAAGGATACTTTATTCTTAGCTGGGTATTGTATAAATTTTTTCTTCATTAATTTTTATGATGAGTGAGAGAAATCTTGCATATATTCTCTTTGATTGAGTATTTAAGTTTAAAGGAAATAGTTAAAACAAATAGTAAAGTGTACTTTTTTGTTTTTCTATTTGCATTTGTTGTGAAACATAATTTAATCTCAGTGTTAAAAATTACTACAGTCTAAAAAAGTTTCTAGCAATGAAAGTATGCAGTTTTTTTATTATAAACAAATGAGTTCTATTAAATATATTCAGGGATGAAAGTTGCTTTAAAAAAGTAACTCTGTTACAGTTACAGTTACTAATTCAAAAAAGTAACTCTGTACAGTCACTTCATATGAAAAGTAACGCGTTACAGTTTACTTTTAAAAAAAGTAAGAATCACAGTTACTTTTCGAAATTTCCAGTTATTAAGAAAAATGAAATTTAGCCCATCTACAATTTTCAAAGATAACATGATAACGAAATTTTTGCTCAAACAAAATACTGGAATTATAATTAATAAACATTTTTTATTTAATTTAATCCTTTACCCTGATACGAGTACCATCTGTAAACACTCGCCGGTAGGTACTGACAGAAATAGGGGTATCTCAAGAATGAATGTGAAATCTCTGTCTCCTCCCTCCCCCCCCTCTTCGAGGGAAGGACTTGGTTATGTTGTAGAACCCATTCAGGCAGGGGGGACATAAAGGGTTTGAACTGAGGGATCCACAACCTTTTTGGCAGTTAGCGTGATTTATTTGAAAACGCTTCTTTTCCGTAGATGCCTGTAATTGGCGGGGCTTATAATGTGATACTTAGAAAGGTAAAACATACAAGGCCAAAACATTCGTCCTGTTACAATTCTGTCTGAAGCCGCCGTCCACGGCCTTTAGCAGCCAAAGTGGATAATTCTATTATATTCTTTACTTTTACCATCCAGAAAAGCTCTATTTCGGGAATGCGAAATGTTCATTCGCTCTCTCTATTTTGGGAGTGGAATTTAAAATTGGCATCAGACAGCCTTCGTAAAGTAACGGAAGTAACGGACATTTTTCGTTACTGCTAAAAAGTAACTAAGTTACAGGTAACTTTCTGGAAAAATGTAACGGAGTTACAAGGAGTTACCCAAAAAAAGTAATGTTACTTAGTGACTTTTAGCAGTAACGAAAAATGTTCGTTACTTTCCGTTACTTTACGAAAGGCTGTCTTGATGCCAATTTTAAAATTTCCACTCCCAAAAGAAGAGAGAGAGAATGAAACAATTTAGCATTCCCGAAATAAGAGCTTTTCTTGGGATGTAAAAGTAAAGAATATAATAGATTATCCACTTTGGCTGCTAAAGGCGGACGGCGGCTTTCAGACAGCAATTGAACAGTACGAATGCCTTTTCCTGTATGTTTTACCTTTCAAGTATCACATTATAAGCCCCCGGCAAATACAGCATCTACGGGAAAGAAGGTTTCAAAAATAATCACGCTAAATGCCAAAAAGTTGGATCCCTCAGTTCAACCGCCTTATGTCCCCATGCATGAATGGGTTCTACAACAATGACCAAGTCCTTCCCCTCGAAGCGGTGTGGGGAGGGAGGAGGAAGAGATTTACATTCATTCTTGAGATACCCTATTCTGTCAGTACCTACCCGCGTGTTTACAGATGGACTCGTATCAGGGTAAAGGATGAAAATTTAAATAAAAAATGTTTATTAATTATAATTCAGTATTTTGTTGAGCAAAAAAGTTTCGTTGATCATGGTTATCTTTGAAAAAATGTAGATGGCTAAATTTCAATTTTTCTTTATAACTGGAATGTCGAAAAGTAACTGTGATTCGTTACCTTTTTTTAAAGTAACTGTAACGCGTTACTTTTCATATGAAGTAACTGTAACAGAGTTACTTTTTGAAGTAGTAACTGTAACTGTAACAGAGTATACTTTTAAAAAAGCACTTTCCAAATCACTGAATATATTTAATATGAAATTCATTTGTTTATATAAAAAAACTGCATACTTTCATGCATAGAAAACTTTTGTTATACTGTAGTAATTTTAACACTGAGATTAAAAATTATGTTTCACAACAAAAGCAAATAGAAAACAAAAAAAGTACACTTTAACTATTTGTTTTAACTATTTCTTTAAACTAAAGACCTCAAATCAAAGAGAATATATGCAGATTTCTCTCACTTCAAATCAATAAAAATAATGAAGAAAAAAATTTAAACAGGACCCAGATTAAGGAAATGTTTTTTGTTTAAAAAAAAAAAAAAGAAAATAAAGTATCCTAAATAATTGTAATTTTAACAATCCGAAACCCAGACCGACACCCAAGTAGGGTGGGGGCGAACGAAAACAGCTAGCTCACACAGTGTTCTGACCAAAACACAAAGAAGGAAAATAGTTCCTCGAAGCTTGTGTTGTAATTTAGGGAGTATAAAAGAGGATAAAAGGAGTATAAAAGAGGATCAAACTAATTCACAGATACAGCAAACAAAGTTACAGCTGAAACTGTTAACTTAACTCGCCCGATTTGAAATTTAAATATCCCATACATCATGGACCCACGGTTTGGAAATGTAGGCCCAGCCTGAGAACCCAACGGGGCCTCACATCAGCACTTTTCCATTCTTCTTCACCTCGTATGTTAGTAGGCCGTCCCTGAGAAGTCCATTACTTTTCCTGTCCTGCCGTGTCCCAAACGTTGAAATCTGATTGGCCCGCGATTCGTATGGAGAGAAGGGGGACCTCAACGCCTAAGGTAGCTGGGAAGAACCACACAAAAAGTCGATTAGGACACCACTATCAAAATATAATTTGGGAACAAAACCACACACAGAAAACTGAGTTATGTTTGATTTAGTTATATAAAAATGAATTAGATTTTAGACGGTCCAAAGATATTTTATTACACAATGTATCAAAACAATAAGGGAGCACTTTGCATGATTTTGTTACCTTTCAGTCTCGACTTTTATTTTTTATCCTTCTTTTGAATAAATTATATAATATTATAACAATATTTTTCAAAACTTATTTGTTAAAAAAATAGTTAAAATCAATTTTTAAGCATCTAAAAAATGCCATGCATGAAAGAATTTAGGTCAAATTTATTTGCTAAAATTTTTCAGGGTGAATTTTTTTACAATGTTTTTCATTTGATTAAAACAAACATTTCCATTCTTTAAAAGAGACGATTCTTCATCTAACGATAACATAGTGCGAGTTCTTAACTTGAGTAAAAAAACTTGCAGCTGATGATTCCAAATGGAATCATTTGGGGGTGAAGGGGTTTAAACTATGCGCTATCATAATGTTGTGAGCTGTGATTATATATAATTTCATTTTAAAGTCTTTAAAATAAGCCTTATGAATGAAATGATGGACGTACACAAACTTACATACAGTCACAGCACACAACCTCACATACAGAGATTTAATTAAAAAGTTTACTTTTAATAAGATAGGACAACATTGAAGTTAAAGATATTTGCTGATTAGCAATTTCTATGGAAAGCCGCCGAATTGTTGTTAGTAGACAAATGAGGAGTTGACCGAGGCGAATTTCGGCCGATGAGGCGATGCCGATTGTTCAAAAGTTGCTAGGTTGCAAGGATGGAAAAACCAAATTACAAAAGTCGGTAAATCATGTGTACTCCAAAAAAAAAAAAAGGAAATAAAGCGATCCCTTGATTTGCAGATTTTTTTTTAGAATGTATGTCCTGTGTTCGATTTAGTCTTTTTTTAAAAATAAATACAATTCAAATTTTAAGGTATATAATAACGACCAAAGCGATATGTTTGAAGAAAAAAATCGTATTCAACAGTTTTAATAAACATACATAAAACATATTGATACAGTAAACTCCGTTTATCGGGACATGGCTCGGGAATACTCTTCCGGAGATAATCAAATTTTTCCGGTTATTCGTAAGGCGACAAATAGGGTTACGAAAAATATTTTCGTTAGTAATTCAATAAAGCAGTTAAAGGTTCTAAATAAAGATCTTCATTTGCTTAAGTTTAAATTCTTTTTGTTAGTTTTTAATCAAGATTCGATGTACGGTAATTTTTTTTTTTTTTTTTCGGGAAAACTTCAAAGGACCGGGGGTTAAAATTATAAATAGAACACTATTACAGTAGGAAGTCTATTAGTATTGAAGGGGAACTTGGGACCGTAGTCGGAATTCCTATGGTCTAAGATTAGCGAGGTCCGAAGAAGCTGCTGATAGGAGGCTGAGTTTCTGTTTTCTCAAACCTAGAGCACAATGTCTGTGTTGAAAAACCCGCCGCAACCTTGGCGGAAAGTTCACCATGGCGACGTTCTATCAAAATCAATAGATCACCCTTCGCCTCGTAATCGTTTTCGCAATGTTAAAAACAAGCCCGTCCGTCAAGGGTATAACGTGGAGCCATATTGCATTTTTGACAAGCCTGCCGAAGTGAAACTGATAGTGATGCATTGTTGCTCAGCCACAGCTGCTCACATCACTTTGCAAGGACATTTCTCGTTTTTTCCTACTTTGAACGGCCGATAATGAAAAAGTTTCGTAGCTATATCAACACTCATTACCTGTTGAGGGCAAAGTCAAATAATTTAAAATTGAAGATAAAAGACGTGATTCTAAAGGATGTATTTTATTCTCCTAAATTACATGTAATTTAATGCTGGCAATTTATTATAAAGTCGGATGAGTTTATGGTAGAAAAGCAGTAAAATTAAAAGTTCATGTGAGACTGTTTTTACCGCTAAAACTAAAGATGGCATTTTTTATATAACCAAAATAGTAATTGATGATTATTCTAAATATGCAGTAAGAACCCCCAATCAGTAGACATGTAAGTTTGAAGCATCGGTGACGGAAAAAAGTGACCAAAATTTTTTGGCCCACGGCGTTCGGCATATAATTTCGGCCCTGCTTCTAAAACTTTGTGTTAGGGACTCCAGAGATGCCTGGCACCAAATAGAGTGCAAACCCCTGTCATCTGCTAAATCAAAAAAAAAAAATTTTTTTAAACCAATTGGTTAAATTGTTCCACTAAACCCTTACAATTGCTTACTAGATCTTTGTGGGCCTATTGACCATCGGTGGTGATGATAAAAGGGTATTTTGCGAATTGATGATTTTTCGAGAAAAAGTTTCATTTTCCAATGCAAATTTAAATAAAGAGGCTTTAATGTTTAAACGATTCCAGCACGTGCGGAGGGGTTACCTAAAACAAAGATCGTAGCTGTCCGTATCTTTGCTAACATTGGCGTCCCAAAGCAGAGAAGGGTAAAGCTTGAAACCGAGCTAAAAGGGGGGTGGGGCTGGTTATGCCCTTAGCCCCAGGGGTTATAGGAATTTTTGCTGATGAGGATAGAAAAATTGAAACAATAAAGAAACTTTAACGGGGGAAAAAATTATGTATGGGGACCATCAGACAAAAATTTGAACCAAGTTGCTCAAGCGTCTCAGGACATGCACAGGGGGAGCAGTGATGGGCCATGAAAACTTTATTTACGGAGGATCGCAATATCCCAGAAAGCTCGGACCCCGAAACAGTGTTTTGGGCAATTTTTTCCCCCGGGACCATATTGAAGACAAAACATGGGTTTGTTGCCTGTTTAAAACCTTAGTTATCAGCAATGTATAAAAAACAATAAATTTGAAAGATGGTTACACCTTATTCCTACATAGGTTACGGATCACTTTTTTTAAGGACATTTTACTTAAGTAAACATGATTGAATGGGTTTTAAAACTATTAAACTTCTGTACAGTTTAGATCACCTAATCATTTTTAAACCAAATATTACATTTTTAAAAAAAATTTGTATAGATTCTAATTAAATTTAAAATTAAAAACTATTTACTTTAAAATGTGGGTTTACATCATCTCTTTCTTCCTCCATTCTTTGGATAACTGTAAAGGCATGAATAAAAAAATATAAAATAAAACTTGTTTTTTTAATTGAAAAAATAGTTATTTATGCAAACAAGTGTGAAAAGAAAACACTTTTAAAATGGGGATTTATTTCACAAGCGAGTGAAAAAAATGACACTTTTTTAAAAAAAGCTTATTTTTCAAAGGTTTCATACACTTTTTTTTTTATAATTAGGGAAAAAAAAAAAATAAAATTTCTCTTTGGGTTTCAAAAATAATTTACGCACTAATTTTTTTCGTAAAGAAGATCGGCATCGAATAAATCTCTGGAACTACAAAAGGCACTATTTTTTTAGTTTAAAGTCAAACATTTGAACAGGATACTGATACGAATTTGGCTTCCAGTAGAGATTGAATAGCAGCTAATGATGTTACTTAAAAATATGTTTCCCGGAAAAATCAAGAAAAAATTTACGAAAAGCGTATGAGGGTTTTTATATTGGTGCGTTTTGTAAAAAAAGTAGAAAATAGGGGGGGAAAAGAAAAAATAATGTTGGCCACTTTTCTGAAAAATCAAAACAAAAAGTCCTCTACGCTTTGTCGGAATTCTCCCTGCTCCGTCAAACATTTTAGTAAAGCAAAACAGACATAAGAAAAATTTTCCGTTGCTACTAGCGTTTCTTAAGAAAAATTTCCGTTGGGTACAGATCGGAAAATCTTAAAATTATTTCTGAAGATCAAAATTTTAATTTTTTATGCAGAAAGTGTCGCCAAATTTTCCCGGGGCTCGTAGAAGAGATGAATTATGAAAATGGAAAATTGGGCAATATTGAAGGAAGATCAAGAAAATTTTATGGATTGGGACACTAAATGCTACAAAAAATGAACTCCCCAAAAAGTTTTGTTATTCACGGAAATATAGGAAAACACAGTTGGGATTTTCAAAAAAATTTCGCTTCCCTTCGAAAGCCTGAAACAGCTCACAAAAGGTTTCTTTGGGTTTGGGTACAGGAAAAGGGAAATGCACCCTTCAACCAATAGGAATTAATCGACGGCAAATCCAAAAAAAAAATAGCAACTTTTTTTTCTTTTGAAATCCTCACTGCACACCGGCCCACTGTTTTGAAGATCACTGCAAACCCTATAGGGGGAGATAGTAAGCTTAAAAAATACACGGAGGGTAGAAATTCGACGTCCGTTGCCCAGGGGATATAGAAAGATTCCTGGCTAGTAAAAAAGGGAGTGGCTAATAAACTTTCAGATAAGAAAAAATTCAATTACCCATCGCAACGAACTCCTCCCAGGGAAGAGTTCGGACTTCCTAAAAACCCCCCTGTTTCCATTTTCGGGTTTTTTGTTGGGGGACAAAGAGAGGACCATAGTAACTGAAACTAAACTTAAGTTTTGCACATTGGGAAATGCTCTACGGGGGACGCGGAGAAAAGGAAACGGCCCCCTAACGGGGTGCCCTCATCGAAATGACGATCGGATGTTTCGTTGATTCACCATTGATAACATAGAAATCCGAGCATCATGCGCCTCAGATTTGACCATGGCCGCGTTATCGTTATCTGATGGGTGTCTGTTTTGTTGTTATTTTTTAAAGTAAAACAAATAAAGCGCAAAGTTGAGTGTTAATACCTTTTATTAAAGAAAAAGTTTCTTTTTTTTTGTGTTTATAAATAGAAAGATTTACAGATTTTTTTGCCTTAAATACATTTTTTATAAAAAAACATACATATAAAAATAAAAATTTCATTTTTTTTTTTTAATATATTAAAAGTTTTAATTTTTTTGGATTCTGTTTACTTTTGATAGTGTCATACGTTTTAAAAAAAAGAAGGGGGGAAAAATCGAGAAATTAAAACTTTCTTTTTTTTTTTTCTTTCTCTTTTTTTTTTTCAAATACCCCATAGGTAGAGAAAAGGCCAGAAAAAAACTTAGCAATTTAAAAAAAATAAGTTTGTAAAAAAAAAGGTAATATTAAAACCCCCACGAAACTAAAAGTAGGATAAAAAAAAAAAATGTTATTACACCACTTTTCGCAAAAGAGCTAAATTTGATTTTTCCCTCTCTGTCACGGCTCTGTTTTTTTGTTTGGGTTTCCAATATTACAAATCAAATTTTTTATGCGCCCGTCGCCAATAGCCCCCGTGTAGCTCTAGTACGCGATAATAGGGTAT
Organism: Oedothorax gibbosus; assembly: GCA_019343175.1. Classification (NCBI taxonomy): domain Eukaryota; kingdom Metazoa; phylum Arthropoda; class Arachnida; order Araneae; family Linyphiidae; genus Oedothorax; species Oedothorax gibbosus. The sequence continues at coordinate 162 of JAFNEN010000868.1, read as the reverse complement.
TTATTTAAAAATTTTTTATTGGCTTAAAATTTTCTTTATGCCAAAAATATTGGGCCCGTATTTTTTTTTTACATATCCCAAAAAAAAGGGGGAAAAGACTTTTAAAATTAGGACGGAAAAAAACATCCCAAAAACGCTTGTGGGCCCGCAGTGGTATCTATG
>JAFNEN010000866.1:317500-346898 GCA_019343175.1 Oedothorax gibbosus | reverse complement strand
ACAAGGCGAGAAAAATCGCTGTAAATTTTCGGTTTCTAAAAAGTTGGGAACAGTATGTTACTGCCATATGGAAGATGAGTAGAAGAAATCTCATCGAATCTTAAATGAAAAAGTAAAAATTTTGAAAATGCAGATAGATGTTGCGACTTCATGTTGAAGCATTTTATCGCACGGCTTATGTTGTGAAGATGTAAAAAAACGAGTTAACGATAAAATATTCAAATTGAAAAAGCAGTACAAAACGTTTCAATAAACGTGAAAATTATCATGCGAAAGTGAACGCATTTGTAAATGACGCATCCTGTACACGTCCTGACTTTTCGTATATAAGGCCGTTTTACTGATCAAATCAACTTCCTTATTTTATAAATGGGTAATATATATTTATAAATGGTGGTTTTTCACATAAATATATCTATATGTATTAAAATGTTTTTATATAGTTTGACTACAATATAGCTTAGGTTTTGAGAGTAAGGGAAATCACAAAAAATTCGTCAATTTTGTACATTTTAAACCTTTTGTGCAACTTAAATTACAAAAATAAACGTTTGGAAACATTTTTTTCGTAAAGAACTGAATTATTTCTCGCATAAAAATCTGTTTTTAGCAAAATAATTTATCTTTTTACCTATATATATATCTCTACTATATATATATATATATATAGATATATATATATATATATATATATATATATATATATATATATTATTATAAATATATATTATATATATATATGATATAGATATTATCTATATATTATATATATATAATATATATATTATATATATATATATATATATATATATATTATATATATATATTATATATATTATATATATATATATATATATATATTATATATATATATATATATATATATATATATATATATATATATATATATATATATATATATATATATATTATATATATATATCTATATATATATAATATTATTTTTATATATAATAATCATATATATATATTAGTAGTAGACAGGATACTATATAGTAAATAGTATAGAACAGGATACGAACCTCCGCCTTTCTGTATTGTATCTTCAAAGGTATTCGCGCTCGCGCACTTATTCTATAGAAATAAACGTTTTAAGTTGATTCATCTTCCAATTCACATGATCATTTTTAACACATAAGTTTTCTTATCCTACTTCCACAATCTTACTAGTTATAAAGTGTTGTTATTTTAAGTTTAAAAAAAACCCAAACTATGTTATTTATAAGGGCGGGAGCGAAGCGAATTTCTCTTCCGTTCCGTTAAAAAAAAAGTGGGAAATTCCCTTTTTACATATTGTTGGTGGTGACATCTAATGAGCTAAGTGTAAGTTAAAAGCACTCCAAAAAGTTTAAGGTCTTAAAAAGTTTTAACTGAAACAATGTAACAGCTAACAAGTTACAAAAGAAAAGGACATGCCTTTAAAGAGATGAAGGTCCCTGCAAAGAAGTTCCAAAAAGTTTTTGTAAAATTCAAAAAAGTTTTACATCTTTTTTGAATAAGAGTTGTGCTGTAGTTGGAATTCTGATTTTCAATTTTTTATTCAGCGCATAAAATTATAATAGTTTGTACATGAAAATTCAATATCAGGGGTTCTATATTGCATGCGCATAAAATGTATAGCATAAGATAGAACTTAAAAGGTTGCTCTAACGCTCTACGGGATCCAGAAATTCGGGGGGGGGGGGCACACACAAAATCGTGCGGGGGCGCAACTAGAAATAATTTCTGGGGTGGGGGGGGGACAAATTTTTTTTATTTTTTTTAAATTTAAATTTTTTTTATTAGAATGGTTTCTAATTAAAAAAATATTTTTAATCGAATTTACATTTGATTAGAATTAATTTTTAATAGAATTAATTTTAATTAGAATTAATTTTAATTAGAATTAATTTTAATGAATTAATTTTAATTAGAATTAATTTAAACTGAAATTATCTTTAATTATACTTATTTTTTAATTTAATTCCCCACAGTAAATACAGATTTTTACTATTACATTTTTTTTTACTATTACTATTTATAAACTTACATTAGTTTTTATATTACATAACTAATGTTTGTATTGTTAAATAGATAATTAATGCTTTATTTTTTAAATAAAAATTAAGTGTACTAAATAAGAAAAAATCAATTAATTGGAAAGTTTCACATGATGTAACGCTGTTGTTTTCATTTTTCTGCGTACTGCGATGATATTGATATTATTGGTTGCTTCGGTTTCACTCTCAAAAAGACCGATATAGATGATGACTTTTATTTAAAATTTGACTACGAAGATAATTTAATAAATCACCGTATTTGCTGTACAGAAATCGGAATATTTCTTACGATGTCACGCTCTCTATACTGCGATTTCATTGTTTGTTTTGTTTTCTTTGACAAAAAGTTGAAACAAGCCCATTAAACGATTAGCTCCGGAATATTAAATTTAACATTTATTGCATTAGTTTTTAAGAAATTAGTGTATTCCATAACAGGTTTGGAACAAGTATTAGCAAAATATTTCATGACAGTAAAAAAAAAATTAATTCACACAAATTTTCGAAGATTCTATGTAGCTAACGTATAAACAATTTGTAGTAACTAACTAACAAATTAAATACGACATTTTAAAAGCTCAAAAATTAAATAATTAAATGATTTAATATTTAAAACTTCACCGAAGCAAATTCATATTTTTAATTAATTTTACGACGCCGTACAGGCGCGAATCGCCACTGTGAAATAATTTTAAAATTGCATGCATTTATGTAGTTATATAAAAATTGCAACTAATTTTCATAAACCATGGTTTCAATATTCAACAGCAATTAAAATTAAAGTAAAACAGAACTAAACATACCTTCCTAGATTTGTGTTAAGCATTCAGACAAAACAGTAAAAAGAGGGGGAGATGCGCCCAAGTTCCTTACAAAAATCGCAAAAATAACTGCCGACCTTCTAACGGCTGGTGCAGCCAAAAATGTCCGACGAATAATACCCCGTTAGTGAAAGTGCATGTTAAATATGCTGTCCAGCTGTTCCGGGGGTTGGCGAGCGATAGCGAGCAGGGGCGGAGCCCCCTAGTATTATAAATAAACTTAAACAGCAACTAAGAAAATTTTAACGTATATTTTTGTTTTTTAATATCATTGAGGCAATTGCAAGCACATTTTATAAATGAGAACTTACTTATTGATTAAATATAGATGCTAATAACTTACTCTTATAATCCAATCTTCTTATGAAATTTGATGTATAATATATGAGAGAAAGGCGCGAAAAACTCCCGAGTTGAACTACACTGCTTATATAACAATAAAACTCAAAACCTTAAAAAAACGTTTACAAAAATTCATCGTCAGATAGCACGTGTGGAATATAATCGACGCCACCCTCCAAATAAATTTTTTTTAAATTATTCCCGAAATTTTATTCGCGCCGAATTTTGTGATTGGCTAGTTTTTGTTATTTCTTTTCTTTAACTTTGCGCAATCATCGTGACCTTGACAGATTTGTGTCTTCTGGATTATGACGTCATTCAGAATGTGAAATGTACGTTTACCCACCAAAAACTGTGAAAGAAATAGACTTTATCAATTATTTCATTAGGAAATTCAATAATATCCAGTGTAACTTTACATTTTTTTGTTGGGGGGGGGGGGGGGGGCACGTGCCCCCTTTTCCCCCCCTGGATCCGCCAATGGCTCTACGGTACTAACATTCAAGGTGGCTAGACATTTACCAATTCAGAACGTCAACCCTTTTACTACTGAAGGTACTTATAAATTCTACTTAAACAGCCGTTGTTTCACTCTTCATTGTTCAATTAGGAGAAAACGGGGAAAGATATAACTTTTTGTTGGCATGTTCGATTTTAGCCCATATTAAATTCTATAAATGGGTAAAGTAAATTATTCCTAAAAGTTTTACTTTAATTATCCTGCACAAACTCGTGATGCCTGACGGTACTTATAAGTACCACTTAAAAAGCTGTTATTTTACTTTTCTTTGTTGTGAGGGAAAATAGATGGTATAGTGGGCTTTTATATTAATGCAATATGCGATTCAATACATTAAAGTCTCAAAAGGTAAAACATATTCAATCAACAAAATTTCATTGTTAAGTGAGTGTAATTAAGTAATTATAAGTAGTAAGGAAGAAAATAGAAAATAAATTCGGGTCATAAAGAGCATTTCATGTTCCAACTATTTTTTACCCTTTTATATTCAAATTAATTGTAAAAGCTAACTTTAAATATTCAAATAAGACATTTCTAAGACAAATAATTAAAATTAAAACTTAATTCGGTGCATAAAAGGTTAAACGCAGCCTACGAAAAAGTGGTCTAATACCCCAATTACTTCTTTATGACATTTGAAATTAGACATTATTAAAACTTTAAATATTACCTGAATTTTTCCTGAAAAGTTAATCACACTATTTGTATGATTGTATTTGTAAATGTTATGATAAATCTTTTCAAAGCAGAGGCATCATTATCAATTGTGGTATCGAAAGCATGGAAGCGGTGTTATCGCCATTCCTTCGAGTTATTGCAAGATAAGATATCATGTAACTAGGGACCAAAGGGAATAGCGTTAGAGATAAATAAATATCACTAGTTAAAACTAATAAAATGCCAACTTTTTTTGTTAACTATCTGATATGTAAACGAAAACAATTATGAACGGGCCAATTTCTTTACGCACAAATTTCGTAAGAAAAAGTCATAGAGACATTAAATTGTAAATTCAAATTGCATAAATCTATACAAACTAACGAATAACCACAAACTAAGAAAGAATAATATAGAATGGAGGGGGGGGGGGGGGGGAATATAGAAAATATTTGCTATTAAATTATTCAGTTTTGATGTGCATTACATAACTCATAGGAAGCGAATCTTTTAACTTAAAGAACATTTCAAATTCTAAAAAGAATACAAAAAATGACAGCTGTTTTGTTTTAAAAATTCATTTAAATATACATTTTAATAAATAAGATTTTTTGTATTACAGATAATTTACAATGCTTTGTGTACATTAAAGTTTAAAATTAAAAAATATCGCTCGCTTTACATACCGGGAGCTGACTTCCATCGACTGTACCGCTGGGCTGTTTTGAATCTCTAGTATGCTTTATAACAAATAGTAGCTATATTTCGTTGATAACTACAACTATAACGATAACAACTGGTGAGTAAGCAACTTTACAGACGCGTCACCGTGGGGGTTGATTTGGCGTCTGTACAGTTACTCGTCAGTTGTTATCGTTAGTTGTAGTTATCAACGAAATATAGCTACTATTTGTTATAAAGCATATTAGAGATTCAAAACAGCCCAGCGGTACAGTCGATGGAAATCAGCTCCCGGTATGTAAAACCGTGGGGACAGGTGCGGTATAACCTAAGCCCCAAAGGGGAAATTTACCCATTCCCTGCATTACTATAAGGACCGTAGGACCGCCCTATGCAATACATCAAACTTCAAAGATGCCCTCGCACAGGCCTCCCACTTAAAAAAAATATCGGACTGTTGTAGAAAAACAACCAAATATATTTTAAAAATATTTTTTTAATTTGACCATTAATGCAATATTTTAATGTACCGGAAGTTATTATTTAATAAGAAATTACTGAATATACCTCAAAATGTAAATCAATAAAAAATTTTAAATAATCATGCATTTGCTTCCATCCAAGGTTCAAAAATTACAAGACTAAAACTTGAAAATCCGTTTTGTAGCTTTACTTTGATGCTCTCCAACTAATCATAATTAGTATAAATAATAAAACAACTTTTTAAAAAAACGTTTCTTTTAAATATTGGCTGAATTTTCTTTTTTCATGGCAAAAAAAAAGTACATTTACTCATGAGGTTCAAAACAAACAAAATAATAATTTTAAAAACTTACCCATTCAATTACATTTTTAAAAACCCAGAGACAATTTTGACGCTGCGTTTTTGTCGATTCATGTTTACATTTCTTCTGATAAAGGGAGAGAAGAAGGAGGGAGAAAATACAAAGTAACTGATTATGGAAATATCAAAGAAAATAACTATTTATTCTTTTAAATGAACATTAAACAAGACAAGGCCGATCTTATTTTATAAATATCCTTGAAATCAATCGAATCCTTGAAATTTATTATCCTTTGATTTCTAAATATCCATCTATGAGAAATTAGTTCTTTTCTTTGCGGTATTTCATGTAAATCATTGATTATAGAATATTAATAAAGACTATTTTATGTAAATTTTTGGGGTAACTTGAGAGATCCGTTGGGACTATGGATTAAAATAGACAAATATCACAGAAAAATATTAAAAAAATATCACATATACAAAATATACATATCAAATATTCGCGTAAAAAGTTACAGACCTATCTTTGACAGGCCCATCACTGTTCCAATGGTACATTCTTCGAAACCTCTTCTTCATTCCTAATCTAGTTCATAGTAAATAATAAGACAATCTTGGTAATGCATCTTTTTTTAATAATAATCCGAACGACAGTTCCCTAGAAAGAACACAAGTTACCTCTGACTGATGACACTGGTGCTCATTTAAATTTCTTACACGACGACTTCAAACAAGAATATAATGAGCATTTGTAAACCTAAAAGAGGAACTACGCTGCACTTACTAAACCACGTGGGTTTGGCGGAAAGTTTGGCCTGTTTTTGAAACAAAATTGTTTTACATCCATAGAGTTGAATAATTAGTAAAATTGTTCTTAAATAATCATTGCTTTTAGTTTTTCTGTTTAAGCAAAAAAAAGCATATTCGTTTCTTCATCTTTCTATTACTGGCAAAAGAATACGATTATTTAAATATCGACCTACTATTTATATCTGCAAATAGGGGTTTGTTCGGTTGTATGTAACTTGTTTCTTTTGCAAGTTCCGTTCGTTGCGCGATAAGGGAGAAATCGAAACCGTTTTTCTGAATGATAAAGGTCACTTTATATTCGTCTGTGCAGTGCATCTGCATTGATAGAAAACGGAAAGGCGTGTAAGAGCAGTAAAGTGGGAAAATAATTTAGATTTTTTTTTAGCATTATGTTAAAGGGGTTCGGAACCTAATTTTAGCTTCCACACTACGTTTATAACGTAAAAAATGGAGACTTTAATAAATGACATAAAAAGGCTTTATTTGTCTAGCCTTAACAGATTTGTTTTAGTGATTAACTTTTCGAATGAAATCATCACTAAATTTTCATTTTGTAATATTTTATTACTTATATCATTTATAAAATTTTATTTTTTGTTTGAAAAACTAAAAAAATAATAAAGCATACTATTTTTACAACTAGACAGCAAGGGCGGATCCAGGGTGACAATTTGTGGGGGGGGGGGGGGGGGGGACTTATAATAAATAAATAAAAATAATTTTTAGCTAAAATTATTTTTAATTACAATTATTTTTAATTAAAATTATTTTTAATTAAAATTATTTTTAATTAAAATTATTTTTAATTACAATTATGTTTAATTACAATTAATTTTAATTAACATTGTTTTAATTAAAATTAAATTTGAATTTATTTTTCCATTGTAAATGCAGTTTTTTATTATTAATTTAGTATGTATTACTAATTACTTTTATAAACATTAATTAGTTTGTATTTTACATAACTCATATTTGTATTACTTAATAGATAATTAATGTCTTATTTTTTGAATAAAAATGAGGTTGTTTCACGGAGGATCTGGCAATAGCTCTGCGGTTTTGTTTTCATGTCTCTCGAATTACTGTTGTTTTGGTATTCGGGAGTGAGTTTCCGAAGAGAATATTTTAGTTGTTAATTTTTTTAAATTCCAACTTCTTTCAACGCAAGATTTCCTTGACAAATGATTAAAACATCCAACAGTACAGCAAGAAGTTGCAATTTAAAAAAATAACAAACTTAGAAATCTCAATTTCGAATAGCAACAAAAGTAATTTGAGAGACACGAAAACAAAACCGCAGAGCTATTTCCAGATTCTCCGTGAAACAACCCCTTTAAGGGTAACAATTAAGAAAAATTTAATTATAGAATGTTTTTATTTAAAATTTAACTACTTAGATAATTTAAATCACCTGAATTGTTGTACAGAAATTAAACGACAAGCTTCTTCTAATATTAAATTTAATTATAAAATGATTTGTGTATAAGTAATTTTAACATTTATTTAGTTTATAAAAACAGTAGTATATTTAACATATTTCAAAACTTAATTATTTAACTATACTGGTAGTTAATGAACACATTTAATTAAATAGTAATTATAAAATATTAATCAATATTCTATCTAAATAAAAAAAAACTTCTTGATTTGCATAAGAAGTTTTTATGTATCCATTTTAAATAACTACAACTATGGCAACCAGTCGCCAATAGCCCTCCTATAGCTCTAGTGCGACGATAATTCAACATAACCCTCATCATTTATGTCGTTAAAATATATAAAAATAGTAGCTAGTTTTTATAAAACATGTACTTAAATTTTAAACAGCAATTAAAATGTAATGAAAACAGAAAGCTTATTATAAATATTAAATACATAATACATCTCAATGAAATAAATGTTAATCGTGCAACAAATTGCAGTTTTGATGCATTATCATTAATCTCGTTAATCATTTTAATATCATTGAGTACAGGAAATATCAGAAAATGTTATAAATTGGAACTTACTCATTGATTAGATGAAAAAACCAAAAAACTATTCTTCTTACTCTTACTCGTATGACATCTATTTTGATCCTATAAATGTAATTGAGACATACGAGACAAAAAGGCGCGAAAAACTCCGATTGAAGCATTGAGTCACCTGCTTAGACGCCACATTTATTCCAAAAGAAAAAAAAACCCACCCGTAATATGGTCTCTTTGGTTATCAGTTTAAAAAATCCAAGTAAAAAATCAAAATCTTGTTCGCACGAAACAAGCAACCCATAAAAAAAACAGTACAAATGAAAAAAAAATCGACGCCACACGATATTTTATTTTTTCAGACTTGCCGTTTTCTTATTGTAACCGATTCGACGCGTTTTTCCGTTTTCTTCAAAACACAAGCTTTAAAAAAAAAACAAAATAAAAGTGTTAAACAAAAGCCGTAAGATTTATTACGCCAGCTGCAAATGTTTAGACATTTTTTTAGAATGATTTTTAAATGAAATTCATAATATTGGTCACGTTGGCTCCACCGTTCGTCATCGGTAGTTTGCTTTTTAAGTATACTATAGTTTAGTTTGAAATATCGTCGCACTAGAGCCACACTAGCGCTATTGGCGACCGGCGTCATAATTTAGAACCACAGTAAGGTGACGGAGCCGACATCTGAGTAGGCACCCAACACAACCGATAAGGTAGACATCGTACGCAGCGTCGGGACTTTGGAGCAGATTTAACGTGTACTTCCGCTACACGGGGTATTATTCGTCATACATTTCTGGCTGCACGGGCCGTTTATAGGTCGGCAGCTATTTTGGCGATGTCCGAACCCGAACCTGGGACCTTCTGCATACAAGGCGAACGCCTTAACCGACTGGGCTCCCCAGCCTCTTAAGTATGCAATAACTTTAAGGTTTCGGTTAACCGTCTTTATACCTTTATAGTCAAAACATATATTATTAATATTAGGGCTCTTTGGAAAATTTTTATTGTTGACAAAATTTTAAATTGACTACATTAATTTGTGTCTGACGCGTAACAATAAACATACTCATATTCATACTCGCTACAGATACTTTACAGTAGAAATTGCGATAGAAAAAAGCGCGAAAAACTCCTAACTTATAGTATACTTATTTCACTTGTATTAAGCAAAATAAAAACCCTAAAAATGAAATTAAAAAAATAGTCATAGTGGAATTTCTTTGATTTATTAACGAATAAATTGCACTATTATACTTGAAAACAAATTCAAATATATGTCAATATTTTATTTCTATGTTTTTTTTTATACTTCCTTCCTATTCGAGAGGATAGCCGTCGCCATAAAAAATGTATCTAAAATCTTATTCCCGCCAAAATTGCGATTGGCTAAAAAATAAATCCGAAGGGGGGGGGGGGGGGGGGGGTAATTCTTTTTTTAACATTGCGTAATAACCTGTTCCCCCAAAGCGCCCGAGCCATAATATTTTTTTCTATGTTCTAGTTCTAAGTTAAGAATGCAAGGAGTTGTAGTATAAATAAAAATATTTGTAAAAAATAAAAACATTTCTTTACAAGTCGATTTTATCTAGTATGAATTTTAAGATTTTGGAGGGGGGGAATTTCCCCCTTTACCCCCGTGGATCCGCCACTGAGACAGTTGAATAACAAACTAAACTATGTAGTGCAAAATGCTGTACATCTGGTCACCCTAGCTATGTCAATGTCCGTCCGTCTCCCACATTCATGGAACAAACAGAAATATTACAGCCAAGTGTGATACATCAAAAGAATTCAATGCATGGGAACTAGAAGTCATTGGAAATCTCAGAAAAAAATTCGAATTACTTCCAATTGGTCTCATAGAGTGTCAGTTTCAATGTAAAATGTTGATATGAAAGTTTTACTTCCTTTTAAGGTGTGAGCAATAATACATATTTATTCTTCAAAATAAATAATAAATAAATTTAGCAAACAATACAAGAAATAAGTAACAGCTATTGAATTTTCGATGAAAAATAGTTTAATTTTGACATTTACTAAAACAGCATTTGTTTCCCCTATTATATTTTTTATTGTTATTATGTCCCTATAATAACAAATAACACATAACATGTTTTAACAAACCTCAATATTGAAAAAGGAATTTTAAATCTTTGGAAACATTTCGATGCTATTATCTGTTTTTAATAACTTATGAAGCCACATTTTAGCTTCCACACTACGTTTATAACGTAAAAAGTGGAAGGTATTATAATCGTACAGTCCGTCCGTCTTTCACAGAAAGAACCACAAGTCCCACAGACAAGTGGAATACGTCATTTTGAAGCAAAACAAGTAGGTTTGTAACAGAATCTGTCACTTAACTCGCTTCCACATATTTGTGTTTAACAGGAAAAAACGCGCCAAACACAACATTAATTCTATATTTAACATTTACAAGCTAAATTTGGCTAGTTTCATTAATTTTATTTCGAAAATTCAATAATTATTACTTATCGTTTGCAAAAATTAATTTATATTTTAAAGAATAAATATGTCATATTCCTCGCTTTTAAATAGAATGAAAACATTTCATATCAACATACAAGGATTCCGTAGTGAAATATATTTGACGTCATTTCAAACTGATCGATGTTGCAAAAATAAATTTATTTTAATTTATTGTCTAAAAGAATTAAAGTTTCTCGAGCGATTGTTGCGAATGGCAAATGTGATTTAATTCTAATAAAAACAGGGCCTTTAGCTATTTGTAATTCAAACTTTTAAACGCCAAAATTAACTATTTTCATTACCGTATATACTCGTGTATAACCCGACTCCGTGTATAACCCGACCCCCCATTTTTAAACCAAATATCCTTCCAAAAAGGGTAACCCGTGTATAAGTCGAGGTAGGAAATAAGGCCAGCCTTCTGAAGAAAATAAGAAAAAAACGGTTCATAACGGGATCGTAATTTTTATTTATTTTGCAAGCTAAATTTCAACCCCAATGAAAATAAAACGGGTTTCATCTCCGGGTGTCCTTGACATTGCCGACCCTGAATCGAGAATCTTAGTTGAAACTAAGTTCAGTGAAGCGTGAAGACTATGCTGCCAAGGTCACGGACCGATGTTGTTTTCTTTACACCTTAAAGACTGGTTGACTGAACTGCCCTGTGCCAGAGCTACACGTGCAAAATATGCATCACGTCAAGAACTAACAATTAAACATCATTATGGTGGATACCGTGAATAGATACCAATCTTATTTCATCTTTAAGATTTAACCGCTTTTGGGTCCATATTTTTAATAGATAGTATCTAAACCTTAAGTTTGATTGAAATTTAGTTTTATTTTAAGGGCATGGTATTTTTTTTTTGGAAATTTGATGTCTCGTGTATAAGTCGACCCCGATTTTTACGGCACTGAAATTGTCCAAAATTTCTCGGCTTATACACGAGTATATACGGTAATCTCCTTTCTCAGATTTAATAATTTGACTTTATCGTTTGCTAAATTTGTTTGAAGTTCGAAGAATAATGATGTAATCTTTTTTAATAAATATTTTTGTCGCCACAATTTCCCATTTACATTTCTTTCGAAAATTCACTTATTTATAATTTGTTAAATTAATTTACAGTTCAAAAAATTTATAATTTGTACAATTGATGCTTTAAAAATAAAAGCGAAACTTAGCATATTTTTTTTATGCCAAGTTAGAATTCTATATGCATCTTTCTTCATACATATATATAGAGCCATTAAAAGAACTCTATTGTGATAATACAACAATCCAAACCGAATTATATCACATAAATAAATATTTTTTCAAAAGTGTATTTTTATTTTAACAAAAGTTTCTCGTACGTTTAACGAAATGGCAACAGTGAAAATATTGAATAAAAATGGAATTTGCATGTTATTTCAATGTAGATTAAATTTTTAGTTATTTAAATTTTAAATAAGCTTCTAGTTTAAATTTTTTAATGAAATTTGACACGTAGCCTAATCTGATTTTTTGCTTCAAAATGACGTATCCCACTTGTCTGTGGGACTTGTGGATGACAACAGTGAAAATATGAATAAAAATAGAATTTGCATGTTATTTCAATGTAGATAAAAAAAATTTAGTTATTTAAATTTTAAATAAACTTCTAATTTAAATTTTTTAATGAAATTTGGAATGTAGCCTAATCTGATTTTTTGCTTTAAAATGACGTATCCCACTTGTCTGTGGGACTTGTGGTTCTTTCTGTGAAAGTGGGTGACAGACGGACAGACAGACGGACTGAACGATTATAAAACCTTCCACTTTTTACGTTATAAACGTAGTGTGGAAGCTAAAATCAGATTAGGCTACATTCCAATTTTCATTAAAAAATTTAAATTAGAAAGTTATTTAAAATTTAAATAACTAAAAATTTAATCTACATTGAAATAACATGCAAATTCCATTTTTATTCAATATTTTCACTGTTGCCATTTCGTTAAACGTACGATAAACTTTATTTAAAATAAAAAACCTTTGAAAGAATATTTATTCGATATAATTCAGTTGGATTTTTGTAATATCACAATAGAGTTCTTTTGATGGTTTATTATATATGTATGAAGAAAGATGCATAGATAATTCTTAACTTGGCATAAAAAAATTATGCAAAGTTTTTGCTTTTATTTTTAAAGTATCAATTGCACTAATTATATATTTTTTTAACTGTAAATTAATTTAACAAACGATAAATAACTGAATTTTCGAAAGAAATGTAAATGGGAAATTGTGGCGACACAAAGATATTTATTAAAAAAGATTACATTATTATTCTTCGAACTTCAAACAAATTTAGCAAACGATAAAGTCTAATTATTAAATATACGAGAAAGATTAATGAAAACAATTAATTTTATTGTTTAAATGTTTAATTACAACTAGCTAAAGCTAAAGGCTCTGTTTGGCGAATTTCTTTCTGAGGTGTATAAATAGTTTGTTTCCTGTTGAGCACAAATGTTGCGTGGAAGCGGTTTAAGTGACAGATTCTGTAACAAACCTACTTGTTTATTTAAATAATCTGAAACACACAATTTAATCCGGGGTATCAAACCGATTTTCGTAGTAGAACTTCATAGTATAATATACTTTAAAAATTAAAGCTTATATTTATTTGTTATTTTTCTGAATTTAATATTATTTCAATCTAATTTGTGTACACAATATTTATTATAAATATTCGGCATCTGTTTACTTTTGGAATTTTTTATGGAGCACACACTGAGCAGTGGGATTTTGTTTAACAAAGCAGTGGAATAATAGGTCCAAAAATTGGGTATGAATAATTCATAATTAAACTAACAGAACTCAAGACAATATAGTTACGGAGTTGGTTTCTTAGCTTGTATAGAAACTTAGAATTAAATAAATAAAAAATTATAAAAAATGCACTTTAATATTTATTTTCATACATACTGAAAACATAGATGATACAAAATAAACATTTTAGAGACAATGAATGGCCAGTTAATACAGGTGGTTGAATGAAAAAAGTTCTGTATAAACAAATACACAGCAAAATATAAAGTTACATATCTATTTAACAAATTATGTTTGAAACTTAATTCACTGAAGTAAATTATTCACAATTTATTGCAATAAGTGTGGTAAATGTAAAATGAAATAAACATTAAAAAGTATTTTTTAATACTAATTTATGTTAAAATCTAAATGTAGGGTTGATATAAGCCAAAGAAAACAAAAAATAGATTTGATAATAATAAAATGTAATGAATTCGCAATACCTAAACTTAAAGCTTCTTAAACTGCCATTAGTGTCAAAGCAAACACCATTCACAATATCTAACAGTATTTAAATTTAATTCCCACCTTTCCTCATTAAACCTCCTTAACTTTATTTTGTCTTCATTTTTTTTTTAAAAACTCACTTGAACATTGCACTGAATTTTACAATCGATCTTAAGATTATTTCAGTCAGTTGAAGAATCATCCGAAATGTACACATCTGAAATATCATCGGAGGAAGACACATTATGTTCTTTAAGAACCAGAGCTACAACCTTTTTCTGGACTTGAAGAGATTTTTTCATAGGAAGGGACTGCAAAAGTGTACCCAAATACCCCAAAAAAGCACACAAATTAGAACCATTTGAAATCGTAGACGATGAAGGCAGATTCTGCATCATTGTACCAATTTCCATTGATGTTGATGATTGAGGAAGATATTGTGAATTGTTTGTGAACATAGCAACCGGATGGCCTAAATGAGAAAGATTTTGGTCATTATTCTGAGCCAACACATTTGGAGGAGTTACAGTCAAATGGTTGAGAGTTAAATTAGAGTTGGCTTGCTTTTTCAGCTTTGGTGAGCTGACAGGACCTGTTTTTGAACCATTAGCTACAGGAGACTGGTTGACTTTACGTTTTGGAGGGGTTTTAGGTTTTTTCCCTTTTGCCTTCTGCTGTTGCATGTTTGGGGTCTTTCGTTCCTTTACAATCTTTTTCGGTAAAATTTTACTGAGTTGTCGTACCTTTTTAACTTTGTTTTTAGGATTTTCTCCTTGAACCTTGTTATTTAGTGTACCTTGTACTTTGTTAGGAGTTACTCCTTGTACTTTGTTACCCATTATTTCTCTTGATTTATTAAGTATTATTCTTTGCATCTTGTTTTGCACCGTAACTTGTACATTATTAGGTGAAGCACATGACTTACGAGCAGTAGCTTTGCCGACTAAAAATGTGCCGACGTATGTCCTGTTTGTCATATTATGGTGCACCAGTAATTGGTTTCCACTTTCATTTGGTCCCATAGATTGGTTGATTACTTTCTCTACAGTTACTTTGTCATTTACATTATCTTCAGTTGTTGAAGGATTGGATAAATTAAAGAAAAATTCTTTTTCTTCTTTCACTTTAACATTTTTAAAATTTGTTATGTCGATGCCGTTTGAATCTGAAACATTCTGAAAATAGAAACACACCAAATTATAACCCTTAATAAACTATTTATAATACATTATTTTATAAAAATGTCGGTCAATGACAAAACCAGGAATATGCAAATTTTTTGGGACTGGAGGTTTGTGAAAACCGTGGGCTTGAAAGTTTATTGCTTTTCATCTGTATGTTTTTTGTAATATTGTCGGTCAAATGAATGTGCAATCACAAAATTATTGCAAAATATCAGAATTACTGGAACATTTACAATAAAAAAATGTGCATTGCTATTATTTAGGGTTCACGCCAGAAAATAAAGTCTGGTGGTCCAAATATAAAACATGGTAAACACTAGCAAAATAAAACCCTGATAAATTAATTTAAATAATTAGCAGTTATCTATGCAGTATGCATTATATACCCTCAGTCTGAAGTTTAAAAACTGACTGAAATTAAAAAGCAATAATAATATATTACATTGCTCAAAACAAGTATGTCCTACAATTACTTTGAGACTACTTTTGAGATATGTTTTTCCTAATGTTTAAAATTCTTTTATTAGATCAGAAAAAGTTATTTTTAAAAAATCTAAATTATTAAAGTGTTATTATATTTTCTTCTTGGCAATGCGGTTCTTGAGCAATTTGGCGAGTATTTATTAACTTACCACGAAAAGCAGCACTTCGGGATTTCTGCCATGTTAAGTACTCATCTATCATAACTCATTTAAATAACAAATACTTAAAATAAATAAATCCCCCTTACTTCCAGTAACCACTCTTTTCTTATCTCAGAAAAGAAAGAATAAGGGTTAAATAAATAAGGGAGAAAAGATACCTTGGATGTGCTGGTAGGGCTCTCTAGTTCCACATTTTCTTCTACTTCTTCGCTGATTACATTAACCATGCTGATGTTTTGTTCAAGATTTGGTTGCACTCCTTCTTTGAGCTCCTCTAGGTAGGAACGGAACTTCTTGTTGCTGTGTGCCTGCATAAAAATCAATTATAAGCTCAATAACAGCATTGTTTTTTAAATATCAAAATAAATACATTTGTATCAATTTAGTAACATGGTTTTGTTTGTTACCTAATCATTTATACCAATTAACTACGGAATATACTTTTGTTCCCTTGTAAGGATTTTGAAGAATTACCATAAAAAATCACCTAATTTATTTTATCACAATCCATAATAGAAAATAGAATTTTACTTTAACTTTACAAAAATATATATATATAAAAGCTAACCTTTGTGGTGGAATCTATTGATGCTGTATTTGACGGAAACCTGAAATATAAAAACTTAGTTTAGAGACATTTATAGAGCAATATTTATTTGTAAAAATCCGGCTGGACGGATTTGTAACAGAGGTTCCCAACGATGTTTCATTTTGGTAGTTCTGTAACTAACTCATTACACTTCAACAATTTTTAATGAATTTAGTTTTTACAGTTGCACTACTAATTTGGAAGGTTATATACCATAAGCTAACAATTAAGTAGTAAAAAACCTACATTTAATTTTTAACAATAAAACATTAATCTTTTAAAAGATTTAATAAACAATACAAAATAAGTTTAATATTTAAATATGATACTTTTATATTTTCCAAATTCAATTTCTTATTTTATACAACACAAGCAAATAAAATAAACAACTCACTGATCTACAATTTTATCCTCAGTAGAATTTCTTTTCTTTTTTCCTAGAGAAGACATATTTTGGGTGTGCTTTCGGCAAAACGACTGTAAAAAAAATTATGCTTATGCTATGTTAGATTAATTCAACTTACACATTTTCCGATATTGAATGCTTCCAAAGTATTATAATTAGTTGCATTTCATATTTAAAGAATATATGTATTTTCTTTGTAAACTCTAAACTTCATTTGAAAATTATAATTACTTCTATGTATTCTAAAGTATGGAAATTTAACTTCTATAATGTTTGGATCTAATCAACGTCTTTAAGCAATTGATTTCATGCATTTTTTTTGTGTTCAGACTTATCCTGGTCAAGGACAGGATCAGTTGGGGAAAAAAAAAGATGATTATAAAAAAAACTTAAGTGGGAATGAGAGCGGTAGCAGGTTTCCAAACTTAAGTCTTCTATCTGTGTTAATTTATTATTTAAACTTGTTTCTTATTAAAATGTAAGATTGGTTTTTATTAATGCAGACCGAGAATGAAGGAAACAAGGGTTGTAAATGTTGAGGCTTCGGTGTAAAAGCCAAAACACCTTTTTTGAGAGGGAAAAAAATCGCAATTTGGCGATTTTTTAAAATTTGTGTGACCTATGCTCTAATTTCATGACTTTTTCACCGTAGACACCCTGATAATGTACCAAAGAAAAACAGCAGAGGAAGGAGAAAGATGCTTTGTGTCTTCAATTTTTTCAGGAGAGGAGGAAAAAATATCAGGAGATGAGACAAAAATTTCAGGAGATGAGAAAAAAATTTCAAGAGTTATAAGGGCCCTTAGAAAAAAAAATGAAATTCAGGAGTTTTCAGGAGGCGTACGAACCCTGTCTGACTGTATCAAATGTTTTTTTTTATGATAAATGTAGCTGCCCTACAGGGCAACAGTAAATTAGTTCGCAAATTTTGTTGCAAAATTATTTATTGAAAATTTTAAAAATATTCAAACCAATTTCAAAAGGTGGTCTTATAGTTATAGAATAAAAGAGCCATGTAAGTCAGCTACATTAATCATATAATTTTTTTAAACAAATATTCAATACAGCTTAGAAATTATTGGCTTTTCATTGGATCACTGAGAGAAACACTTTGGTTTTTTTTAACCCGGTCACCGTTCTCATTCTCCCTAAAACACATTACATTACAAGTACATACAATAATTGAGTTTTAGTTAAATGCATTTAAGAGTACTCAGTACTTTTTTTATTACACTAGGGGCTGCGCCCCTAGGCTCGCAAGCGTGCAGATTGCTGCACAATCTCACTGGCTCGCAAGTTTGCATTCTTCCTCTCCGCCCCCTGCTCGCTATCGCTCGCCAACCCCCGCTTTTCGTTTTTGGCTGACTTATTTTAATTTTTAATTAAAAAACTAATTGGAAATTTGAAAAAAAGGCATTGAGGTATAAGGGAGACACCCATTCCAGAAAAAGAATGGAATGATTGAATGAATATTTCATGCTGTTATGGCTGTGAACGTTTTAAAAGCCTATACTTTAACATAGAGACTAATTTTATTTTTAATTAAAAAACTAATTGGAAATTTGAAAAAAAAAATACATCGAGGTATAAGGGAGACACACCTTCCAGAAAAAGGAATGGAATTCTAAGATGAATATTTCATGCTGTTATCGCTCCGGACATGTTAAAAGAGCTTACTTTTTTTTAATATAGAGAGATAAGGGACAAATAAAATGAGACTACTTTTACACATTTCTAAGCAATCCCAAAAAAATCTCGTTGGAAATTAACTGATGAGTTTTCTTTCAAGATACCTCTTTTAAAAAGGACTAAATATTGTCTTTTTTTTCAAGTAAAATAGTTCAATGGTTACAAAAGAGCTCACAACTTACTTGAAATATAATTTCACTTTCACTGGTTACAATATCTTCCATTTTCATATGCAAACCATTATTATAGCCACAAGTCACATGATATGCAGTTTTGCAAGTAGGAATCTGAGGGTATAATAGCTTTATTTGAAAAAGTACAGGCTAACTCGTATATGGCCCATAAACACATCTCTTTATGAAAAACAAGGGTTTTGAAGGTCTCAAATTTAAAACACATAAGGTATAGTTTTAAATTGGTGCACAAGACATTAACAAAACATTTAAAATATCATTAAACTGATCCTATAAAAACAGCTGGAGTTACCGTTTGAAAAAGAACATAAAATCTTTAAAGGATGTAAATAAGAAAATTCTGATGGTAAGTGTAAGAAAATTGTTTCCATTTTCCATTAGCTTAATAAATTTTGAAAATCAATTTTTCTTATTTTAAATCAAATTAAATTTTAACTTAATTTTTTATATTGTAACTTTAAATTGTAACTTAAACATTTAAGAGTTATTCTCTTTAACACTTACATAACACTGTATACAAGCACCTCCTTTTACACGACAAATAAAACAGGAAAGACCCCATCGAGATTTCTATTGAAAAGGTAAAAAATGTTTTGCATGAATAATTTTAATTTTACATTACATCTAAAAAGTAATAATTAAGGTAAAAGGTTAGGTGCTAACAACAATTATGAATTTAATGTATGTGGAAAGGAAAATAATTCATAAAAATTATTTTACAAGAGATATGTATGGCAACATGTAATTTAGAATAATAAGAGCATTAACTCTCATCATTAACTACGTTAATTTTAATTTTTCTTTGATTTTTGTTGAAAATTCGTAAAGGTGTCAATTGTTTATAACATCATTAACTCTAGGAGTTAATGATGTTATAAACAATTGACACCTTTACGAATTTTCAACAAAAATCAAAGAAAACTTAAGGTAAATTGAGGGTGATAAAAAAATCATTAGCCCCATGTTGTATTAACTTAACCCATAAAAAAAAATCATTGTAATTGTGGAGACTTTCTTTGGTCCAATTTCAAGATTAATATTATAGTCAGGGGTCGTAGTGGGACAATGCAAAATTTCATGACAAACATTTAAGAAAAAATCAGGACATTATTTATGCAATAAAATACAGTAGAATTTCAAGCAACGATTTTACTGACACTGCTATACACGGTTCATACACTTGTTAAGGGGAAAAAATCAAGCCTTACTCAAGTACTATTCAATAAAAATTCAGGAAAATTAAAAAACTACAAATTACTACCAGCATAATATCTGAATACTGAAATCGTATCTAAGCTGACTCTCCATTTTTTTGTGTATGAAGCTAAAACCTGTCAAAAATTAGAAATCAATCCCAGTATAGGCCAAAGTAAAAATAATTATGGATTGTGATAATAAAAATGCTTAAAAAAAGTTTCTAAGAGATAAACCAAAATATTTTATAACATTCCAGCTAGGTCTTGTTATCACAAGCTCATGACGCACGGATACTTGATCAGAAGAAAATATTCTGGTTGGCCCAACTTAAATTGAACAGGAGCTATGTAAATAACGAACAGTCTTCCGATCACATAGAGCCAGAGAACTGTCAATATTTACGAGGTAATGCAACATCATAGGTGGATTTCGTGAAAATTACTAGGCAGCAAAATAAGTAGATCAAGAGCATTTATTAGACTTTTGGTCAGGAGAAGATGACCTGGAGGATTACACTGGCCGTTGGCCGATATTTAAAGAAAGCTTAGTGTATCCTAATCTTAATTAATCTTCAAATTTTAATTAAATTTTTTACCTTTATTATTAAAATTAAATACTTAAACTTGCTTTTTATTGAAATTTGAGTGTAGTTTTCATTGATATATACCGAGAATAGAAGAATTTTTTTTCCGTTGCGTAAATGTCGTGTAAAATTTGGGGTCTCAGTGTAAAAGCCAACCACTATTTTAAGTGCTATGTTTAAAAGTATAGGTTTAATAATATCATTATATTATGTAACCAAGAATAGATATCACTTGCAGTTTTACTTGCATTGGCAATCGCGTTGAGAAAATTTTGATATCCGATTTTGAAAATACCGACCGAGAGGGAATGTTTTTGTCTTACTCCTGTTTTTTTGACACAGGAGGAATAAAAACAAAAAAAAAATGCTAAAATAGCCGCTGATGGTTGAAAAAAGTAGATGTTTACACAGAAACAGTAGATTTTAACACTCAAATTTTCCGAAAAAAAGTCGCCTTCCCTTCAAAATAATCGCTTTAGTAGGGAAATAGTCTCCAGCGGCTGCCCTGTACCTGTAAACGTATCAAACCAATTTTGTTTTGCTAAAAAATTACATGGGGGAGGGAGGGTTCACAGAGGCAGGTTATTTCTCTTTTCTATCGGCCGATTGACTATGAGGAAAGAACAAAATACCAAAGTTGGTCATTTCTTGGGAAATCAAACAAAAAAAATCGATTTCCCCGCGAACATACCGAATTTAATGACTTTTTATTAAATATGTTTTATTGTTAATTCTTGGCTAACGAGCACTTTAGTGCTATTTTACGTTAAACAGCAACCTCCATTTTTTTTTGTATGGCAGACATTAAAGAACTTGTCTTTAGTTTCAATTAAAAACACAATAGAATTCACTCAGCAACAACAACAAAAAATCCTAAGTAGCGGGCCTTGACATCAATCACAGGCCATTGTAATTTTGCCATAAAATTTGGTTGACTGATCTGCCCTGAACTAAAACAAAGAAACGGTACCTGATCCTACGACGATTACGCTATCAAATAGTAAATATTACGAGGAGTTGTGGTTTGAATGATCGATTTTTTCAGAAAAAAAAACCTTTGAAAAAAAAATCCCAAGACACTACTGGCGATAACTAGCAAATATTACAATGCGCTGAGGCTGGTTGACAATCTAGAACTAGGAACACTAACCTACTGTGATCACGCGGCTACTTAGCAAATGTTACAAGTCATCGTGGGTATAGGTTAAGTTTAGTTTCCGCACGAATAAAAAAAAATTTGATAAGAATTTGAGCCTTTTATTTCCAGAAACCTTTGTTTGGATTTTACAAAAAAATCCTATTAAAACCATCGGAATTGTGTTTCAAGGCCGAAGAACCGATATTTTTCATTAAATGCTAAAAAGTCACCAATATCAAGGCAAAACAAATCTCAAAAATAAATTTTGCTGGAAATATGGAAGCTTATCCGTAGTTTTGACTGCGTTTCCGTAACTCCGTAGTTTGATACCCTTGTTTGTAGAAACTACGGACAATTCGTAGTAGTTGGAAGGTATGAAATTATGTTTGTTAATACTTTTTTTAAAATTTCAGGACGATGTGTGAAAATTAAGGACAATTCAGGACACAAATTTTTTTTCTCAGGAATTTCAGGAAAATCAGGACAACTACGACCCCTGATTATAGTGCTAGTTTCTAACATAACTTTTTTTACACAGATCATACTCTTGAAACTAATCTGGTGTATAAATATTTGGTACCTATTTATTACCTTAAATATTACTTAAGGTAATAATCAAGGTGCAAGTTTGACTTTGTTAATTAACTTTATTTATGAGAGGTTCAGGAGACAAGTCTCTTTAGAAAATAAAAGTTCTAGCAGGTACAAAAGATATAGCTACAAATTTACTGAAATAAAGCTTATTTAAAATAATCCATTTTGATTAATATAACTCCTAAATAGATAAATGCAATAAAAAAAATCCATTCGTCCTTTTAAAAGTTCAATTGAAATAGAAAAGCAATCCTTCAGTCGATTCCTCGGAAAAATTGGTTTCTCTGCCAATTTGTTTTTTTCTGGTTACAGTGCAATTTCCTTTTAAAAGGATGCTCTTATCTCAAATACATCAGAGTTTTGCATGGGGCAGACAACCTGTATTTTATTAGTAAGTATACAGATATTGTGAATAAATAAAATATTCTTTCACTTGCTCATCGGAAATGCCAACAAATAATTACTACTTACCGGAATTTTTTCAACATTTTGAATGATATCCATTGTCTCCGGAATAGCAAAATTGGTCTCTGGTATCCACAAGGTGCAGTTCACATGGGCCCATCTTTCATTCCTAATAGAATCCGTCATATAGAAAATAAAGATAATAGATTAAAAAATAAATATACACAGAACTTTCTCAAAACATCTAGCTCCGACTTCTTCTTATCCATTACCTATAGTCCGTACCATTATAACGCAAGTTATAATTCCCCCACCATCATGTGTGATTTTCCAAGAAGCAACCTGAGCGTCGTATTCTAAATCTATCTTGCTTGAGGTTTTGCTGTGAGGTTATTTGTAACTGCTCTCCAAACCCAAATGGGGGGGGGGGGGGGGAGAAAAGACCCCCCCCCCCTCATGCTGTTTCCTGGAAAACCTGATGAAGGGGTAGGGGAAGCAGGCTCGCAATCGTAAGGACTATGGTGTTGCAATTATTGTTGCTTACAGCACAAGAGATCAATAACTAGGTGTTTTAGAAACTAATTAGCAACCCCATTGTCAACCTATTTTCAAAACAAAATTTCACAACAGTAAAATAAATATCTTGATCAACTTACTTTAAACTAAAAACTTACACAGTTTTCTTCATTGCTCCTTTTTTCTGCTTACAAAATATGCAGGTTGGTTGAACATTGTTCTCACAAGGTTTACACAACCATGATCCGCTTGGTATTTCTTCTACGCCATAACATGCTTGGTGTACTGCAATGTCACACGTGTCACAGAAAATAATATTGTTATCTGGTTCAACTTCAGTCTGTAAGGTGTTAAAGATAAAAATTATGCATTTTAAAGCAATGAGGAAACAAAATGTTAATTTTAATTAAATAATTATGCTTCTTTGCAGAAAAGGGATGGAATATTTTATAGTGAATTCTCTCTTGTGCTCAACTTTGCCTTGAGCTTTACAAAATATAAACCATTATAAAAACTAAAGTCTGGTAAGATTCAAAATAGTATAAATCATTGGATTTTAATAAAATACTATAATTATAAGACCGAAAACAGCATAAAACTAACTATAAATCTCTTATGAAACTTCTTGAGATTTATCATAATCACTTGAAATATTTTTTTATTTCGTATTATGTTATAAAATTATTTCCATTTACACATTGATGACGATTGTCAAAAAAATTCGCCAACCAAATATGAGCTTTCTGCTTAAGTCTATCTAAATAAACATAACATAAAGCAAATGAAGACTGTGTGCTGAACAATTTATGTAAGACAAATTAAATACTGCAAAGCGAATAAAAAAACCCTGAAAAGTTTGTTTTTATTTGTAAAGGAAGATGTTAATGGGTGATAAATAATATACAAGATGCAATAAAACTTACTGATCTGCAAACATCACAAGGAACATCTTCTTCATCCATCTTGTTGGATACTAAGAAAGCTAAATAAGTAAATATCCAATTAGTACTTAACTATAAACAATTGTATTAATTATCAGTCTCAACATTTTCAATCCTTAACCTTCTGAAAGGTATAGAAAAGGAAATAATGTATGATTGTTATACCTCTGAATAAATATTTTAAACTTTATTTTATAATATTTAATTAAATCCTAAATTTGTTCAGGGAATCAAAATTGAGTATATTTTTAAGAGATGATCTCAAGACCATTTCCAAATGGAAACGAGTAGGTCTGTAAAAACAGAAACTGTCACTTAGAACTACTTTCCCACAAAATCCCATATGCCTAAAAAAACACCAAACACAGCATTTAGTTCTACATCAAACAACAAAATTAAAATATTTTTCATCAAAAATTCAATAATTATTACTTAAAAGTTTTCTAAATTTTTTTTTGTACTTTGAATAAATCTGTAATATTTATTGCCCACAATTAAAAACACAATTTATATCAGCATACATCATTAAACCTATTACCTTCAAAACATAACTAAACCATTTTATTGTTATAATTGTGTGAAAGATCTAAATTTTACACTATAATTTTAATATCAGACACGTGCGAAAAGTTATACTTTTTAGAAACAGTGATAAAAAATTTACGTTTTTTCACCCAAAAGCAGTGAAAAAAGTACTTTTTTCACTCTTTTTATAAGATGCCAACATTTCAAGTAAAACTAATTTAAAACATTGATGTTAATCGTGACTTTGCAACCATTGTTGTTATTAATGCATATGTTTGGCATTGGCCCGCTAGTTGCATTGGAACTACACTATTGTTGTTAATTTTTATGTTTGGCACTGTGGGTGAAAGGGTCTCTGGTATGGAAAACTCGATGCTGCTTTTGTTGCAAATAACGGTAGTTGAATCTTCTGATCTGGAAAGTTTATTAGCCACTGCCATTTTACTTGCCAGGGAATCTTCTATATATGTACCCTTCGGCAACGGACATCGATTTTCACCCTCCGGGTCTTTTTAAGCTTGTTATATCTCCCCCATTATCAATTAAAGGGTTGCAGATGATCTTCGAAAACAGTGGCCGGTGTAGTAGTGAGGATTTTCTAAATTAAGAAAAGATGCTATTTCTTTTGGAATTTTGCCGATCGCATTAATTCCTTCTGGTTGAATGGTGCATTTCCCGTTTCTGTAGTCAACAAAAAATCTTTTGTGAGTGGTTGCAGGCTTTCGAAGGGAAGCATATTTTTTGCAAATGCCAACCGTGTTTATGTTTCCTATATTTCCATGAATCACAAAACTTCTTGGAGTATCTTTTTTAGTAGCATTTAAGTGTAGTACAATTCATAGCTTTAAACTAAAAAATAAGTTTGACTTTTTGTAGTTCCAGAGATTTATTAAAGCCGATCTTCTTTACGCAAAAAAATTAGCACATGAATTATTTTTGAACCAATGAGATTTGATTTTTTTCACGTAATTATAAAAAATGGTGTATGCAACACGTTTGAAAAGTAAACTTTTAAAAACATGTCATTATTTCATGAGCGAGGTACGAGCGAGTGAAATAAAATCCACTAGTTTTAAAAAGTGTTACTTTTCACACTTGTTGCAAAAATAACTATTTTAAAAAAGCTTTTGCAAAGAACCTCATTGTAACTGTAACTAATATTCTGACAGCATTCCAAATTGATTCACCGTTTTTTTTCCAAAAGTGTTCGTAGACTGAAGAAATTTGCAGAAATTGTGCTATATATTTCGTAATAAACAATTTTATTATTTGAATCTTTTTAAATAGTATCTTTGAATAGTTCTTAATAAAACTGAGCAATAGTTTTTTTAAAAAAAATCAGTACATAAGTAGTATTTTTCAGAAAAAAAAAATGAATGAAAAATGCCACAGAATTTGCACACAACTCTTTGTGCACCAAAACACTTCTGTAAATTCATTATGAAAATATCGTTTGCAGTATATATTTTTTATTTTAGTTGAAAAATACACTAAAATCATTTGATTTCAGCATTTAATTTCTCAATTATTTATTCTATTTACGTTATTCTTAGATATGATGCGTGTTCGTAAAGAAACGAGTTTAGAGTTTTGAAAATTAATTATATTTCATTTTAAAGCTGGAAAATCACTTAGAGGAATCGCTATTGCAATGAATCTACCTCATTCAACCGTGAAAAGCATAATATAAAACTTTTCAAAAAGGATAGAAAACAAGCTGCACAATGGTCGTCCTCAACTTCTGTCAGCTAGAGATCAACAAATTATCGTGAATAAATTTCTCAAAAACTCATATCTAAGTGTAGTAAAATTTACTTCATATTATAATGAAACGCATGGAACTTAGATTTCTTGTGAAAGTATTTGTAGAATGCTTCAGAATGCTGGTATACATGGCAGCGTGCGCAAAGAAAATTCTTTGTAAGTTGGAAGAACCGAATCACGAGGGGTTTTTTTTGGGCCAAAACTATGGTAATTTAGCTAAAAAAAGCAACTGGAATTGTGTCTTATTTGCAGAAGAGAGTAAGTTTAACATCTTTGGATCTGATGGTCGATGATTGTATGGAGAAAAAAAATGAAGAACTTAATCCCAAGACTTTAATTTGGAAATTCACATGACGGTGAAGGTGTTATAGTTTGGAAGTCCATGTTAGTGACCGGAGTAGGCAATTTAGTATTCATCAATGGTATAATGGATCATAGATTTTGTGGGATGATTCTCAGCAACAATTTAAAAGTGTCAGCACAAAATTTGGTATTTTAAATAGCTTTGTGTATTACCAAGACAACAATCCCAAACACACGTTCTGGAATATTCATCTGTGGTGTCTCTAACCTTGCCCTCGAACTCTTAAAACACCACCCTTTAGAAAAGGATTTAAACCCTATATAACATATTTGGAAAGAATTAGAGGCGCGAATAAGAAGTCACCACATTAAATCGAATATTCAACTAAAAGCAGTATTGATCGAAGAACGGAACAAGGTTGATGCAGAAATAACCAAAACTTTAGTTAAATCTAT
This sequence comes from Oedothorax gibbosus, assembly GCA_019343175.1. NCBI lineage: Eukaryota > Metazoa > Arthropoda > Arachnida > Araneae > Linyphiidae > Oedothorax > Oedothorax gibbosus. The sequence goes on along the minus strand of JAFNEN010000866.1, from coordinate 319,346 downwards.
GACCAGAGGCTTAAAAGCTGTTATAAAGAATAAAGGATATCCTTCTAAATACTAAACATTTTTAAAAATTCGAAATTTTCAAACTAAGTAACGTTTTTTTTTTTTAAGTGTACGATCACTTTTGTGTCGTATTTTTATTCCATTTTAATCATTGGTCATTTTTTTAAAAAAATATTTACATTGTACTAATTAAAATTTATTTTATGCTGCTTCTTTAAGAACTGTTTAAATATGCTACAGAAAATTTTTCATGTGAAAATAAATATATATAATGGCAAATTGTTAGTTTTTTTTTATTGATTCTTGTCGGTGTACGATCACTTTTGGGAGACACTGTATATCTGCTGCAAATTCATAAGAACTGTTATTTGTAGGCAGTATTGACATTTCAGAGGAATGTACAGCAAAACCCAATTATATCTACAAAATATGTCACACACAATTAATTCCCAGACTTCCGTAGTCTTTACCGCAATACATGACTAAATGTTTCTGTCATTAAGATATGAAGGAATATGCATAAACCAGGTTACCTCTTATTCTGTTTCAGACCATGCCGGACATTTTTATGAAGTATTTTTCAAAAATTATACATTTTAGTATTGCAAATTTTTTTTAAAATTTAAAACCACTGAGCCCCTTAACAAGAAATTTAGAAATCTTCCTTATTAGGTTGCTTTCTTTGCATTGCAAGGCAATGATGCTTCTAGAAACACAGTAAACGCAAAAAAAAAAAAAAAAAAAAAAAAAAAAAAAAAAAAAAAAAAAAAAAAAAAAAAAAAAAAAAAAAAAAAAAAAAAAAAAAAAAAAAAAAAAAAAAAAAAAAAAAAAAAAAAAAAAAAAAAAAAAAAAAAAAAAAAAAAAAAAAAAAAAACCCCCCCCCCCCCCCCCCCCCCCCCCCCCCCCCCCCCCCCCCCCATGAATATAATTTCAGAATTAGTCGCAGATGTAAAAGTTAAAAAATTCACAACCATAAATTGTTTACCTTTATTCCATTTATATCAGGCCAATTTGATAATTATTTCTTTGAATAATTAAGAATTATAACCAGGCAGGTCCGGTCATAGAGCAATATTATAGAATAAGATAAGAAATTGAAATTCTGTTTTGATTTGGAATTACAAAATTCACATTTAGGTGGTTGGTGGCAGTGGTTGGTTGGTAGACATATATTTTCAGGCTTCACATTTATATTTTATAACCATCAACGATGTGTCTATCCGAAATGAACGGTCGCTATACACGGAGGGACAGGATATGTGAACCTTTGGCTATGCCCTCACTACGACTTCTATACATAGACATAAATAGAATGCGTTGCTCTGTCAAGCAGCTTCTAAAACCGTACCAATCATGAAAATCGCCAAGAGGAGAAAGGTTGCAACATATGGCAACTTATCGCTACTGTTTCGTTAGAACTATGCCAATTGTCGCAGATCTGAAATCGGTAAATCTGCTGGAAACCGCAATGTGACTACATCCAGTCTAGTCACGTGGGTTGAAATAGCAATTCATCTTGTTCCTTTCCCAATTATTTTTCAACCATTAGATTTCAAGTCGTTGTGAAAAAACTCGCCAACTGGTCTTGATCACGTGCTGCTGTAAATCTCCCAGCATGTGACCCATGAGGGCATCGCTTTAGGTTTGCCAATGCGCATTCCATATGTCTCTGCTTCTATATATGCTTCAAACAAATGCAACAAAACTTGGCGACCACCAAGCGATGCAATAGCGGCTGGATTTTTCGCCAAATCGTAGGTTTTTTTTCAAACGCATGCGTCTGGATCTCTTTGATCTGGACATTTAAACCGATGCTGGTGCTGTGCTAGAAACGTGGAATGGGGTG